>JAHBCN010014752.1:0-22178 GCA_019359885.1 Listronotus oregonensis
TAAAAGTTTTAAAAAAGCCACTAATGAAAGTACCATTGTCATTGATGGATCTGCCCATAACTGACAACAATAATTTGTAAAGAAATTACTAATTCAGAAAAAACGTCCCAGTTGGAAGGCCTTAGATTTCGCATTGCATAGCATTTTATATTTTTAATAATATAAATTTTATAAGTTTTAAAATATATAAAGAAAAAACTTTGTCTGTAGAATGTAACCTCTCACAATTTTAAGTTACCCTTTACCAATGATATGTAAATGCTTTTGTATAATAAGATGAAAAATAAGTAAAATGAAGTGAATAATCCAGAAATTTGAAGGAAACTGATGAATCGCTGGAGCTAAAATAATAGTTATACCTGTATAAAATTTAAATTTGTTTTAGGAATTTGAAAGAAGCCGAGCTTTTCTTTTCCTGAATGAAATAAAGAGAAGATTTCAAGCAAATTATGGACCTAATGCAGGATCAGCAATTGCTTACTCATTAAATAATGAATTTGCTAGGGTTTTAGCTAATGAAATGAAACATTTTTCTGAAAGTCATGATGTAGACACCATTTCTAAGGTCCATAGTGAATTAGATGAACTTAAAAACATTATGGTGAAAAATATTGGTAAGTAAACTGGTGGTTATGTAGGTATATATTATGTACTTTTATTTTGTTTTAAAATAGCATATTTTAAAAATGCTTTTATAAAAAGGGAAAAAAATGAGAATAATAAAAATTCTTATAAGATTCATAGGGTTCTATTGTGAGAGTTATTCTTGGCAATAAAAAACATTAATAACTTTATATACATAAATATTTTGTAGGATTACATTTCAAATATTTAAACTAATACTGCTCATATTTTTAACAAATTGTAATTGTTTTTAAGTATTTTTCAGCAAACTGCTTTATAAGGTGTATGGTGTTTAGGTCATGCCACTATTGCTATCTCTGAAACAGTATTGCTAAGTTGAGTTTAATTAGGAAAAAATAAGTTATTTCCAGGTTAATAAAAATTTGTTTGCATTGTTGCCAAATTTTTTGTAGTTTCTTTGTTGCTAGAAAATTATTTTAGGCAATAATCTAAATTCTGTTAATTTGGGGGAAGAAACATAAATATAACAGTGCTTAAGTTTTCTTTTTAACGATTAATCACTTTTGGGTTTTTTGGATGTTTTAAAAATCTGTTAAAGTATAACTTTATTTATTAAAATACCATGCCAGGCATATTTTTATTACATTTTTGTTAATTTTACTTTTTAAAAATTAAAATATACTAAAGGGAGCACAAAATATTACTTTTAATTAAAAACATGTCAAATTTAACTCTGGTTGGATTTGTTCGAAAATTTAAGGATGACAGTGGTCACAGTAAATCATGTAAATAAATAGATAAGTGACTTAAACAAATAAATAAATAAAAATACATTTATGTTTTGTCATACCACTTTGATAAGAAAAGTTTGTATAGATAAATGGGGTAGGAAATACTAAAAATATTCTTTTTTACACATTTTTTCTTGTACCGTTTTTTCTTGAATTTACAGATCAGGTTGTAAAGAGAGGTGAACAGCTTGAAGTATTGGTGGAGAAAACTGAAATTTTAAATAGTGGGGTAAGTAAAAATGGAATTTGAATATTATCTATTTAAATGCTTAAAGAACACAATTTTCTGCAGTTTTGAGCATGTAACTATGTTATTAGAATTGTAAAAGGTGGAAAATAGGGCTGTATCCTATTTGGGCACAGAATACTATGATCTATTTTATGACACCTTTTTGGTTCCATCCTACTGACCTGTCTTGTCGCAAAACCTCATGAAAAAATGGTCATTATAGGTATTCTTAATAAGTATTTGCCGCAAATAATCTGACCTGCTTCGTTAGTAAAACAGTTTTAAAACCCAATTTAAAGTGTCAATAATTAAAGTATTTTGTGTCTGAAAGTAAACAGAGCTAATCATAACTAACTAGAGCAGCCCACAGACTGTATTAAGTCAACAACAAAGCAGGAATTTATCGCCAGCAAAATATAAGATTATATTATAAAAATATTAAAGTGAGTAAATTTGATTATGTTAAAATAGTTTTATTGCGCCTGTAATAACACGAAAAAGTAATATTAGTAATTTTATCATGGATTATTCCAGTTCAAATACAAATCAGTTGTTTGGCTAACAGGAAAAATACAAGCTTAATAAAAGAACAATTATTGGGACAACACTAGATGTAATAAACAAAAAAAAATTAAAATTTTAAACATACCAAAAACCATACAAATAAAGAGAAAAAAACAACAATAAAGTTATTGTAAAGTTATAAATCAGATAATGGCAGATATTTCATTTTGAAAATCACAGATTTTTTAAGGTAGATTTCATTTGATATAAAAAATCGAAATATTACTCTTTTAATCTCTTATCACTTATTAAATTATACCATGAACAGGCTTAATGTATAGTTCCTTTCAGTGACAGATTAGTAAAAGAAGAGGGAAGATAAAATTTAAAATGTCTATGAGTATTAGCTGGAGGTACATTAAAGTTAAGTTCGCTCAGAAGCTCAGGTGAATCAATTTGGCTACTGCACAATTTATAAAAAAAAACTGGGTCGCGCAACTGGTACAGTCTTTTAAAGACAAAAAAAAATCTTTTTAACAGCAAATTATGATCAAATTCCCGAACTGAATAGACATGATCCAATTTATACTGTAAATATTTTTAAAATTTACGTTATCATGCACTAGAATCCCTCTAATCCGAACCCCGCTAATCCGAAAATCCGCCTAATCCAAACAGGGCCAGGACAATTTTTTTTAAATTTAAAAACTATAAAAAGTAAAGAAAAACAAGTTTTTTTCAAGTAACGACGTGCGTTATTAACAAGATCTTATATGTAATAACATATTTTATATATGTATAAGGAAAATAATGAAGTAATGTAAGTTGAAATGAGTAGTCAAGTACACCATCTATTGTTAAATAGTAAAGCTATATTTAGGCATTATGTGACAAAATTCCGCCTAATCCGAATTTTCGCTAATTCGAACAGGGCTGGATCCCAATTAGTTCGAATTAGCGGGACTCTAGTATATTTAAGCCTGTTTACACGAATATTATAGCTGGGAAACCACACTGGGGAAGCATACATTAGTTTAAATTTGAGAAGAGAGTTAAGGGGTTACATGGGTTTTGTCGGGAAAAAAATGGCCTTTTTTCAACAATTTATTTTTCATGTAAAAAATGAAATTCTTAATTCAAATGCTGTGCTGTCATAAAGATACACATTTGACAAAGATGTTCTGAAATTTTTGTGAAAAGGTGCGTCCGTGTTGGCTGAACAACTTCTTACAGGATCATTTGAAATGGAAAAAATATATAGGGGGCAAAATAATAGCAGTGCAAAAAGAAAATAAAATATAAACCTTTATTCATAAAAAACTAAAATATAATACATTGACTTAAAGACATACATAAAGTAGATTAAAAAAAAAAAAACGAAACAAAATTGTAGCAAGGATATATTTTTTTTTTAAAAATTGTGGAAATTTGATGGACAAAATAATAGCAGTGTTTCTATAAATGAATATAAAAAAATTCGGGGAAGCTATAAACTTAATTAATTTTCCTTTTTTTAAACTTAACTGACTTAGTACTTAATGGAAAAC
Source organism: Listronotus oregonensis (assembly GCA_019359885.1). NCBI lineage: Eukaryota > Metazoa > Arthropoda > Insecta > Coleoptera > Curculionidae > Listronotus > Listronotus oregonensis. The sequence continues at coordinate 3,657 of JAHBCN010014752.1, forward strand.
GCTTTATTGGGAAAATTTCAGCTTCACACCCACGTGTCATATAATTAATCAAATTCTGACACCTGGTAATAGGAATGTTATTCCAGGAATCTTAATTACAGGCCATAGTTGCTCTTGATTTGTAGGTTTCTCACGTGCTACAGCATCTTTTAAAATCACCCCATAAATTCTCTATGGGGTTAAGATCCCCGGGTTTTTGCACCCGTCTGGGGCATTAATTTTCATCTTGCATAAATTTGTTGCATATAGCCGACTAGTATGTTTTGGGTCATTTTCCTGCATAAAAACCCATTTAAGTGGAATCTCCTCCCTGCATAAGGCAGCATAATATCTCGTAATATATCGTATAATTAGTCGTCTTCTTTTGATCTAGTATCACATCCAGTCCTACACTCTGCTTAAGCTGTGTAGATGAAGCAAACGGGTCCATCTTTTCTGTTTGGGTTAAAACTTTCCTCTTTGCGCTTACGGCTGCGTGTTTCAGGCACTGGCTGCCACTTTAAAGGGTTTTCTACCATCTTAGCGAGCATCCCATAATATTTTCAATCTGCGAATATGATTTTCCTTTTCTGCAATTTTTCATTAACTTGCGTTTTTCAGAAGTACAGTGGTTTTTTTTCCTTTCCCATTGTATGGTAATGCAAAACTTTTATTTATTTACTGTAAATTACAAATAATAATTTAAAAAAATACTGTTAAATTATTCTAAATGATCTTTTAAAAGGAAAAATATTTTGAAAAAGTGGAACACATTGAAACTGAAACGGAATTACTTGCCCAAATTAAATTTTCCCCTTTGAAAGCTTTGGCCCATTTTACAATAAACTTAGTATATTTTGTTTATCTTTTTAAAACACTGGAGTCTTGTTTTTTAAAGGGTTAAGGGGAACATGGGGGAAATGTAAAAAAGGTTTTTAAAAATTTTTTTTTAAAAAAGGAAATTCTTAATTTAAATTTCTTAAAAAACATTTACGTTTAAATTTTTTAAACCACTTTTCTAAATTTTAAAAATTTTTTAAACAATATATGTGTTTTAGTTAAGACCCATAAACTAGGACCTTGACAAAGGAAAAAAAAGTAAAAATTGGATTTTTGGCAGAACTTTTTACAAAAAAATGATAATTTCGGTAAAAATTTCGCTACATTTTTTTTAAATAGTTATAATCGAAAAAAACAAAAATCCTTCGAATTGCATCTCCTTATTGTATCCTTGTGAATTGTATCTCGAAGACATGAGTCAAATTTCATGGAAAAGTAGTTCTCGAGAAATTTTGCCAACCGTAATTATACAGGAAGAGTTCTGAAACTGATAATACCGATTTTCTTAAAAATTAAGGCTATAATACATAAAAAAATCAACCAAATCGGACAACAGGTTTAGGAAATTCCGGAAATAAAAAATGTTCCAAATTTGTTCTGGTACGTTTATATTGCTGTTGTAAAATTCAAAATAACTACATACCAAATTTTGCATGCAGGACTTGTATTTACTGTATTATAAATAATTAATATAATTGTTTTTTTTCAGTCCGTTTCATTTAGGCAAACGAGCAGAAGTTTGGCGCGTTCCATGTTTTGGAAGAACATAAAGCTTTACGTCATTATTGGATTAGTCATAACTGTGATCATATATTTTATTATTTCCATGGCCTGTGGTGGTCTTTTATGGAAAGGCTGTGTGGCGAAATAGTTTGAGTTGTATTAAGTAATCCGTTTTTATGTAACTGTTGGTTCTTGGCACAAGTGAAGATTTATTAGGACTTATATACATTTTTTATTTTGTTGTACCTACCACTAAGTCATTTTTACAGGTTTAAGTTATATGGTACTGGGTAAAAGAAGGCGGACGTTCACGTTCATTCGGTGGTAGTAATTAAAAGTTTTTAAAAATCGATAGTTTCGTACAGATTTGTTGTAATAACGCCGCCATGGTGAAAAAATTGAGTCCAATAATATATTTTTAACAGTAGCTGCCTTTCATTACCATTGAATAGGAATAGACAAAAAATTGTTATAAAAAAATTGTAGGGAACCAAATTCTTGTGATAAAATAATCGCATTTTCCCAACAGTGGTGGCAGGAGCACAAGGGTCACTTTATAAACTTAACCTACCCGTTCCACTGCTGTTGATGATTCCGTTGGCAAGTTAAACTTATAACATTCAATGCAACCAGTCATAAACCATCCGCTGATGCCTTTCGCAGTTCAATTACTGTTTGATCTAGGCCAAGTATTATCTTTTGACGTTGGTCGATATCGTCATGAACGACCAATAAGATTGCTTCCTTAAGTCACGTCGTGCGCTTTTGATACATATATCGGCAGCAGTAAAACATAATAAATTATGTATTTTAGGGCTTCATTTTCAGATATTTTAATAATTTTTAAAAAATATAAACCATGGAATACAAAGTTAAACCTTAAGAAATTTTGGTTTTTAAATGTATATACAGTAAAACTCCGCTAATCCGAACTACAATCATTTAAATTTTTCAGTAATCCGGACAAAATCAAAATTATAGTTATGTACATTAGGTATTCTATAATCCGGATAACCTGTGATTCAATAATGCGGATCATGTTCGGCGATTCAAGATCCTGAAGATTTGATTCCATTGGCATAGCTAGTCAAAGACGCGAATCATCTAGTTATGATTAAAGGAATATGGCTAAAATAAGTAATATGATATGGATTATTATGACTGAAAATAGCCCACTGACAGAATCGAAGAGCAGTGATGGGATCAATTGAAATGAAGAGCATTGTATGCAGTGGGCTGAGGAAAATGGAGCAGATCTAAATGTCTTGTCTGTGCTACGCATGATGAGAGAACAGGTAATGCATGCAAAGCAAGCTAATAATAGGCAGACAAAAATTATTTTTTAAAGTTTTACCCTTTTTGTCTTAAATATATTGCTCTACTTTCTGTGTATGGTACAACCTATTTTAGTTTGTATTTAGAGTTACGAGTATTCATTTTTAGTAATATTTTATATTATGATGCTAGTTTACATTTTGAGTTAATATATCCCCAAAGTACATATATGTATTTAGTATATTTTTTTGCTTTGAAAAAGATTTCTATAATCCGGATGTTCCATTAACTCGAATTGCCTGAAATTTTATTGATTCGGATTAGCGAAGCTTTACTGTATTAAAAATATTTAAATAAAAGTAGACTTGATGTTATATTAAAAAGTACTTAAATTTCATCAAATTTAAAAAGACAAGAGAATTTAGTTCAGTTTAGCTTTACATTTAATTATTTTTGTCAGTTTAATTTTTTCAAGGTAGCTGCTAGCAAAACTCTGCCAATGTCATAAATTTTGTACTTTTTGGTTACAGGACAATGGTTATTGCAAATGTTTAAAAATGTGTCATTTTTTCCTTCTAAATCCATTTTAAAGAACATATCCTACTGTTAAAAGGATTTATTTTACGTAAAAAACCATAATTTGCCTAAAAAATATGTATCCATAATTTTTACTTGTTTCGAATATTTTTTTCCTTTGTGCCAACAATTGACAATTTTGCTTTGTTTTTGTTACATAAGGGTATGATTATTATTAAGAATTATCACTTTTTTAAAATTTATATACATATTTTACTTATATCATAGTGTAATATTCAAGTATTTATATTATGTTGCTAATTAGGGTAAAATCCATAAATGTTAAAATAAAATATCTACCTTTAATTATTGTTTTCTTTTAACGTAAGGACAAATATTTAATATAACTTTAAAAGTTTTCACTCTTCCTAAAGTATTTGATTTTTATTATAATTACGTAGTAACCGGCCCTATCCTTTCTTCCTTATGGTGTTGTATGACTGAGCCTTAGCAATTTCCAAGGATAATTTCTGTCTGGCTATGGGCTATGGCAATTATTAGAACATTAATACACATTTCAAAAATTCTTTTTATGGAGCAGATAAAATGGTTTTTTGTTGGGGCCCCTAACCGTCTCACAAAATAAGTATTTTTGTTGCCGTTAGTGGGTTCAAAAATGGTGTTAGGACTCAGACTACGTCACCTAAATCATTTACGCACCATTAGAGGAATTAAACACTGTAGTTTTCTGCGCCCTAGTGATCATTTTCCTGGAGGAAGGTTCCAATAACCGTCATAAGTGTAACGATTAAAAATATAAGATATAAAAAGGCAAAATTGCGCATACATCAAGAAATATCAGTACTAGTATATAAAAAAATGGAATAAAACTGAAAATTTACAATTTTTTTATATAACCATTGTTTAAAAAAGTTAATCTATATTTATTCAAAAGCACAAAAGTAATAGGCAATTATCTATAAACTTTATTCTATAAACGACATAAGGACATGGTGTAATCAGATTCCGTCCGTACTGCAACGATTCGTGGAGAGGGACAAGTTACTGAATGGAAGAAGAGGTAAAATATTATAGTCCGGGAGCTGATGAACAATTTTTAGTTGGTTCTTAAGACACGCTTTGGTTTTCTTGATAAATTGATGACGTCAGTCTTACAGCCGCTCACAGCGAATGTTAGCGGCCTCGGAAGATGTCTAACCACTGTCTAACAGGCTGAAGAGGCAAACAGGAAATATAGTCGAATTTAAGGTTAAAAGCCACACAAAATCTAATCTGATAACAATAACAATAAAATGTGTAAGAAACCTGGTAAATGACTAATTCAGTGTCAAATTGGTCATAAGCGCTTTTATTTTAATCGATTCTCATTTCACGTCAGGTGTTAGTCAAATTTGTTAGCAGTCATAAAACAGAAAAATTAGAAAAATATGACTTAAGCCTCTTCATTAATTGGTTTATGAAAGCGTCACATTTTTTTAGATATGTTTCAGTAAAAAGAATTCCGTAATTATTCTTTCTTACAACGGAATTAATTTCATTCGTATGACAAATATATGCTTTAAATTAGAAAATTGAAAAAGTGACTATAAATACCTGAAATGCCAAATCATAAAAAGTTGAGAATTTCGCGTATAGCGCTAATAACTACTTTTAATACATATTGTCAAAGTTAAAACATAATTGAAATAATTCCATTTTATTAAAAATGCATAAGAAATCCTTTTATGGATCGAAAAAAATGCGACGTCCAAAACGAATCATTAAATAAGTTCCTATTAAGAAAATGTTAATTTTATGTCGAAACTCTTTTGTTTCAATTAAATTTCTATGGAAAAAGCCTGATAGAAAAAGTTAGATTTCAGTAAGAGTCCTCATAGGTCTATCTGTATCGAAAATGTCAAGGTAGAAATTCTATTATAACTTAACTGATAATTTCTCATGAAAAACATAAATTCATCAGAAATCTCTTTAGCAAAACAATAAGTCTAAACTGCTGACACTTTATTTTGCTTTTCTTTCCATTTTTCTGACCATAATCCTATGGAAAACTAAAAAAAAAAGAAATCCATTATTTTTTTCGTCAATCTGTAAGTATTCTGAATTGCTGTTTCAAAAAAAATATGGTTTGTCATAACTTCCAATCAAACTCGTGTAAAAGAGCCACTTTAATATTGCCATGAAAATTTCGTTTCCATAAAAATTACAGGGATTTTTTTTATGTTCCGAAAAGCTTACCAAATTAAACTATATATTTAACCTAGATATGTTTCACTTTTTTTAAACATCCTTATTCTTATTTTCTAGCCTCTAGTCCCATTGGAAAAAAATGTGTTCAGAAGTTAAAAAGGTATTAACTATCTTACTTTTACAAAGTGCTTGTTTAAATCTTCGATTTATATTTTTTCTTCGCTATAATTTTTTTACTGTAATGAGTGAGTACAGTTTTCAGAGCAAAATAGAAGCTCGTTTTAGTAACTAAAATTTAACAGCAAACCACCAGATCCATCTTTTAAAAAAGGTGCTTATAATCTAAGAAACTAAAATCCGTACAAAAGTTATAGCTTGTCTCTGTTGTTTGTATGAAAAAAAAACTGAAAATTAGCATTTTTTAATCGCGATACTGTCAATCAGGACTTTTGTAAAGAATCGAAAAACAAACAAAATGGTTTTTTGCTATTCCTTATTGGTGCATTTTTGCAGAAAAAAGTCGGAAAAAGCGCTAAAATTGTCAATTTTTTAAAAAATTTATAACTTGGACCCTGTTTTTTAAACGGGCTAAAAGTCGACGTTGTCTAATGTGTGGTTTTTTTCAAAATCGCAGTTTTCATATTTTGCAGTGATATTTTTCAGCGTATCGACTGTAATTGTCCGATTTAAATGTAGTGAACGAAACTAACCAGAACTTTATATTTTACTCTACAACTTAATTACCTTCGATTTCCATATACATTTGGTAAAAAGTATAAAAAACGACTTTTAACATTACGGCAAACGCGCGATCTCTTTCCTGGGGCAGAGTGATGGAAGCTTAAAGCAAGCAAGGGGAAATGTTCCGCGCAATTTGTTTGTATTTCTACGGCTTGCTTTGGCACTCCTTTCGAAGCCGTTTTTCTTACTACTTTTATATGGAAATCGAAGATATACAAGTTTAAAAAAAATGCGATTAAATTTTTTTACTCTAAAAAAATGAATGTTTTTCATAACTTTTTTACCTTTTTTTATATAAAAAACATCGAAGAGTTGACTTTTGTACGGTTTTTAGGTTCTATGCATACTTTTTAAAAGACGGCACTGGTGGTTTGCTTTTAAATTTTACATACCATAAAAATTTCTACCATCTGTGCTATGTACTTTTTGTTGCATCAACTGACGTCAACAACTGGTTCTTTACAAAATTGTCATTAGAAATTATATCGCCCAGTTCAACTCAGTAAATCCCAAAACACAAATTATTAATAGTAAAAAAAAAATTGCCACAAAAAATATAAAATTCTAGCAGACCCATACATAGTGTGTTTCAATTTTTTGTCACACACTGTAGATGTGATTAGATATATTAGTCCTATATCTTTGTTAGATCAATCTAAACAGGAAAGAGTAAAGTATTAATACAAATCTACTTTAAAAAATGCATATGTTGAATGTTTTTATTCAGGTTCATAATTTATATGGCCAAATCAAACTTCTGGCCCTAACGCCTTCTCAAGTGTTATTTTCTCACACTATTTGGGTTGTCACATACGAGCGACGTAAAGGCATTAAACAGGAGAAACCGAACTGAAAAGAGTCAACGACATTGCGATGGACGGGAGAATAGCAAGGGTGCGCAGGGCCAGAAAGCGTGAAGTTCTTTCATCACAGTTTAGGGGTTGTGGACAGGGTTGGACTTATTTTTATTAAAAATAATTTAAGCAATATTGCATTTAAGGGGTTTTACTGGTTTAGAAGTGTCAAAAAACTTGTTTTTTTTTATTGCACTTTTCAATACCTTGTATTATAGAGAGTATATGGGCAAAACCGTTTTACCCGGCAATAATTGCTTATAGCCGAAATACACGATCATCGGACGGGTCGTGCCGCATAATCAACCTCTAAAAGTAAAATCGCTTCAAAATTTTCGATTTTAATCAACCTCTAAAAGTAAAATCGCTTCAAAATTTTCGATTTTATCTACGTTTAAATCAAAAAAAGTCGATTTTTTAAAACTTTTTCTTCAAATGGCCACCATTTTGTGAAAAATTAACGATTTTACTCTGCCGACGTTCCGACCATAGCTACACTCATATGTTTTAATAATTTTTTGGTCTTTTCTGCTTCAGACCTCCCAGTTACCTAAACCAGGTGCGCCCGTCTACCGGAGCACGACGAGTATGACCTTCTTTGGCTCCATTTTATTCAATGGCGGTTAAACATTTTCGGGCGAATTTTTTTGGTGTAGCTTAAAGATGGAAAATAAAAGGGCGTAAGCATTGTTTTACTTATTGTTTGACTTCATCTTAAAAAAATGTTGAAATTGAGGTAAAACTCGGACTTCCAAACTAGAAAACCCCCTTAATGACTGTGATATCCTATTCATAGGTGTCCTATGGATTTTCGTAACTACAGGTAGGATATTATAAAACAAGAGCAAAAGAGACAAATACAGAACTGGGGATAACCTCAGGACATGATGAGTGATATAACTTACGGCAAGTAGAGTCATCTGACGGTGAGAGGTTCAATATTAAAATTTAGAAAATGTAAAAAGTAATAAATGGTGTCACGATGAATCAATGGCGGATTTTCCACTTTTTTTATTCGAAAAGTGAGATATGGGACCAACACCAAATATATACTAGATGTTATTGGCCTCAAGCGGACATTTTGGTAAAGAAATTTTTCATTTTAAAATTTGCGAAAAAAAGTTAATTTTTTGGTGTCCCTCCCCGGGAAAATCGGACTTCTAAAAGCAAATCTTCTATTTGTATTTTGTTCGTGAATTTAATTAAATTTTATGGTCAAATCCCCAGTTACGCAAAATTATCTATGTTTTTCTAAAAATCATAGCCAGTTGAATTTTACTCAACAATTTTCTTATGCAAATATTTGAGATGCCTCTAATTTCAAGAAAAATGCATAAATTTGGGATGTGACAACAAAATTTGATTAAGTTCACAAAAAAATACACAATAGAGGATATGCTTGTTAATTGATACACAACGTTTCGGTTAGTGATGTATCTTCAACCGTTTTCAAGTGATAACTGAGTAATCACTTAAAAACGGTTGGAGATACATCACTAACTGAAACGTTGTGTATCAATTATGAAAAAATAAAGACAATGGAAGTCCAAGATTTTAGTGTTATTGAAAAAAATGAAAATTCTAGAGCCGTCATCGCCACTGCAACAAATCTGTGTTGCCAAACCTTTCATATAATCCTTTGTCACTTGAAATAGGACTGTAGGTATTAAAAAATCGGATTGGTCTTTTAAATCGGCAACTAATATCAATTTAATACTTAAATAAAGATTTAAAACAAATATTAACATGTGAATTACACTAAGTTTAGAACACTAAAGCCCATTATAAAAGAATATGAAAAAAGTGTTGGATAGAATATAATCCTTAAATTAATTATTTAAAATATTGATATCCTTTTTAGTTTTGTGAAAGCCCTGTAGAAACATTGCTGAGAAGTAGATAATATAATGTATTAAAAATAAATTTGTCCTTGGCCATAGGTTTTAACTTTTGTGACACAAAAAGAAACCTTACGGTAAATCTTGAAAAAAATTGCATGCAAGACTAATTGCATCAAGAAAAGTTTCACGCAAGAGCTGTAAAACATCTTTACAGTTTAAGGGGGGGGTAAAGGCGATTATTTTTTGTCTTTTCTTAAAGTTAAACATCTCAAGAATAATAGGTTATTGACTAAATAGTCTCCTCTCTTTGAAAAAAATCTTCCTTTATCAAACGCATTAAATGTTTGAACGCGTTTATCTCAAAACTACTTTTAAAAAGACCGTGATCACTGCCATTTAAAAACTACATTACTCATTAATTGTATACTTGGTATACATTTTGTCCATGTAATATACCTCCCACCCGCCGTTTTTACCCCTTAAATGGTGAGAGTTTTTGTAAAAATTTGCAGTTTTCACTTTAAATAACCACCAAAAAATTTGAAATGAAAAAAAAAATATTTAGAAAACGTTGGGGATGTTTTTAATGATACTTCAACTTAAATCTAATGTCTATGTCTATTTTCAAAGACGCCCTGGAAATAGCTCCGTCACCGGCTTGTTTATTTAGATTTTTTCACAAAAAAATTAGAGAATGTTGTTAAAACATACTTAATAATGTACAGAAGGTTTAAATAAATATGCTTAAGTTATATTGACAAAAAAAACAAAAAAATCCTAGTGTTTTTTTACGACTTAGCCTTTATCGCAATTTAATAACAAAACGATCGCCTAAAAAATATTATAACTAACACGGGCATTAATTGCCCTTATTAATGCCGTTTTTTATTAAATAGCTATTAACCAACCCTCGACGCTCTTTTAGGTTAAGTTAATTAATTGAATACTATTAAAATTTAAAAATAACAAAAAAAATACCAAAATATCCGTGCCGTAGCTTCTACCATTGTCTTCTTAAAAGATTAATTGCAACAATGTATGAAATATTAATTACAGCAATGTTTAAAAACCAAAAAGTGCACACGCGCAAATAGTAAAATTGCAGCAAGTAAAATTTTCAATGTTTTGAACTCTAACATTTAAAACATTAAAAAAAAAGCAAAATTTTCAAAACTTTCCAGCTGTAAAAGCACCTTTAAGAAAAAGTCATTGTGGTGGTGATCGGGCAATTTTAAAATACCTAAAAAATATTTTTATTCAGACCCTGGGCTGCTTCCCTTACGCTGATATTTACACCGCAAACAAAATTAAAGAAAAGCGAAGATATATCGGTTTCTTTGGATAAAGTACGAGATATTTTTATTGCTTGCTTTAAAAATAAACATGAGAGATATAAAAATGTAGTAAAATTTTGTAGTACTTTTATACTTACTCGTATAAGTGTTGTTTGAAGAACGGAGGCTACTTGGAAGTCAGACTTAATATACCTACAAAAAAATGTTTTAAATTTTGTTTGCATGAAATTATTTATTTATACTTATTAATGGATCTGCCTGTTAAGTCATCGGGATCTAGACTTCAGCGTGGATCCCAAACCACGGTTTTTCGCCCCTTCATTAGTTTTTATACTTTTTCTTGCGTAAAGATTATCTCTTAAAAAATAGCCGTCCGTTTATTTTTTATTAACCTGTTAGATACCAAAAGCTATTTTTGTATGCACATATTTGGTATTAATCACAATCACTAAGTATAGGAAGACAAGAAATGAAAATCATATTTAATTGAGCCTTAGACTTTTTTGTAAAATGTGAAATGGTTACAGTCACAAAAGGTGTTGTAATTCTTCATAAAATTGGGTAATTATTTTGCAGATTTATTATGCACAATTTGTGTACTTTTTTCACCCAACTTATTGCATGCATAGGTTGGATTCAAAAAGTACACAAATTGTGAATAATAATTCTCCAAAATGATTTCACAATTTTATGGAGAATTAGTGCACATTTTGCTATGTAACCTTTCCACATTTTTTAAAGTTTATATTTAACCTTATCGTTTTCATATTGTCAGACGAAATCCGAAAGACGGAGTAAGGATTGCTGCAAGGAGCATTTAAAAAAAAAGCCGCTTGCCGATATGCCATCGAGCCTAGATGATTCTTGGTACTCAGAAACTTAGATGTTCTTAATCCGCTTGACTTTAAATATTACTTTTATTACTGTATAAGAGACGAATAAACCTAAAAACGAAAGCTAACAGAAGGATCAACAGGAAAACGGGTAAAGAATTTGGCCTTTTCTTTAAACGTAAAAATAATTTTGTTTTTGAAAGTTAGGGATGGAGAAGACTTATTACTGAAGTTTTACTGATGCTTTTCGCAAAAAATCAAATAGATTTGCTTTCATTTTAGCAAGTTAAATTTAACAGACCAGATTAGCTAGGGCAGTGTTACCCTTACATATTTTGAGTAAAATTTAGAAATGTTAAGAAGGTAATTCTAAAATTATATTATGATTGATTAATCTGTTTATTTTTAGTTTAAAAAAAATAGCTTAAGGAATAAACCATTAACAGGTCCCAATATTAAAAAAATCGTGGTAATTTTTATTAACAACACAAAAAGTTTGGCATGTAGCATTTATTACCACTTTTACTACAAATTAGTTAAAGTGAAACATGATTAAATTAATTCTGTTGTTACTAAAAATAAATTCGAAATTCTTTTTATCAAAGCGCATTGAAAAAGTAAGACTTTTTCAAAAATAAATCAATAAGTAAGATGCGTCATTAGGAAAATGTTAACAGGCATTTCTCTGTAAACTGGGCAACTTTAAGCGTATTTTTATCCCGACAAACAGTCCCCTAGTTAGTTTTTTGCATAGATTAATAATTTTATTTACTTATTATTATTGGGCAAACTTAAAAGCATACGAAGCACTACGTAGAAATGATTGATTGAATGAAAAGATCAATTGTATTAAATGTTAATGGTAGTTTTACATAAGAGCTAGAGGACTGTGCGTAAAATTAGGGACAAAATAAACTTAGTATTTTTAAATGCATTATTTAATTAAAAAATAGATTCCTCTGATATTGTCAGTAAAAAATTTATTAGATTTCAAATATTATAAGAATAATTAAAAAAAAAAAAATTGTGAGATAAACACCTTTTTTTTTAGGGGACCGTTTTTCGGGACATGCAAGGGACTGTTTTTTGAGCATTATAAAAACGTTTTTGATGTAATAAACTTTATTTTATTGGATATTGTACGATGAACCGCGGTAAATTAGGTGATAATCTTTTTAAGTTGAGTACAAATTATAAAATATAAATATATTTTTCATATTATATCGGTCTGAGACAGAGAGTTGCCCAGCTTACAGAGAAATACCCTAACAATTTTTTATCATATCATTTTTTACATGTATTTTTAAATATGAGAAAAGCCGCAAACTGTTAGTCCTCATTGGATACAGGGTCATCACATAAAAAAATGTCGGACATTTTGTCTACAGCCAATTTTTTCTCTAAAAGCGTAAGTATACAGTGTTTAAAAAAGAGGAACGTAAGCTTAGGGACTTTTTTTCTTAATTTGAATAATTTTGTTTAAAAAAATTAACTCTAAGCATGAATTTTAAAAATTTACAATATGTTTTTAAATATTTCCACTAAACATGTTTTAATAAAAATTTCCATTTAAATTTTCATAAGGGAAGGCAATTTGCGTTGCTAAGCAGCAGATATTTTCTTGTTACAAGCAAAACAAATTACAAAATCCTTTTTTAAAGTATTCACTTAAAAGTACCCTTTTTTCCTAATTTGTCTCATAAATATTTATTTCTATAAAAAACTAACTAAATTTACTAAATGTTGACATTGTGTGAACGAACAAATCACAGAGACCCAAATCAGTTAAACTGTAAGTACTAATTACATGCAGGATGCTTTGATACAAAGCTTAACAACTCAGCATCACCAACACGGCTTTAAAGGCACTCACAAAACCAGACTGCTACATACAACTAAACCCAACGATGGCAGAATACAAACGGCCCTACGTCAGTCTCTTGCCGCCTGCTGCACGATCCTGCTACGCAGCAGGTTTTTCGAACACGATATTCCTGCTAAAAATGTAGCCTGTGCAACAGGAATTCATTTTTACCTTTAAAAAGTGTACATTTTTTACCTTATAGTACAAAATTTAAGTAATAAAAAATGTGATAACGACGTATTTTTGTACACGTTTTATAATTAATCAGCAACAACTTAACACCAAAATGGACCAACAGGATAGTTCACCCGATTTATCCCTTAAATTAAGGAGAGGGTCCAGTGACTCTAGAGATTCTTTTTATATGGATTTTGATCGAGGAATTGACTCCGATATAGAAGAAATGGCAACTACTTCTGGTGCAGATTTCGGGGGTGATACAACGGGAGAAATTACTGCCACCCCCACCGCATTCGGGATGAAAACTGAAGGAGCCAGGTGGGTGTTGTTATGCGATTTAGTCCTTAAATATTTTACTATGCAATCCTTACTTAATAAGGGGATAATAGGCTTTCGATGTCTTGGCTACGAATAAACATGCAAGGGATTTAAGGGAATTTAATCATAATCCCCGTGTTATTAATATGACCTAAACGGTTAGGTTTCCTCCATGGATTTGTTTACTATAATAGATAATGTTATGTGTAATCGTCTTTTTTTTTCTTTAAGTATTAATTACATGTATTGGTTTTAGAATAAAATAAAATAATTTATTAATTTACCTATTTCCTTTGTACTATTGCATATTAAAATACATAAGAGTATACAGGGTGTTTCTAAATCTTATGTACATATAAAAGGCTATAATTATACAAATGATTTTAAGAAAAAATGTTCTATAAACATTTGTCCTCCATGACTTTGTTAACGATCCACCGAACGGTAAACTTTTGATAAATTTTTTTTTTTACACGCCTTGTACCGGGTGTCCAAATAAGAAATTACGCCGGCGGTATCTCAAAAAATGTTTATCGCACAGCGTTGGGGAAAAATATTTTAGAGAAAAGTGGTCAAGAGAAATAGCTCGAAATTATTTCAAGTTTCTGAAATGGCCGCAAGGGGGCGTAACTGCAATCTTGAATCTAAAAAAGTATGTTTCTGTGAATTTTGCTATATTAACGTAACAAAAAAATACCTGATCTTTAAAGTCGAGAATAATCTGAACCTTTTTTGTTTGACAATTTTTGCTATATCTCTAAAAATAAAGTGGCGGGGGTATTCAAACGGCTGAGCCGATTTTAACAAACTTGGGCTAGTTAAATAGAGTTTTTCTTGGGATATAAATGTTATAATTTTTGAAGTTTTGCTAGTTTCACATGTCGCCGCTAGATGGCTTTTTACGATATTCCGACAAAAACGGTTAATTTTCTCAAAAAAATTAAATGCATTGGTATAATCTTTTTCTCATGAAAAGTAGCTAAATAATGTCTAAACAAGCTCGCGAAAACCGTATCTCAATATAAATATCATACTTACATTATTAGATTTGCTGTTCACTATTTATTTTATTTTATTATTTGCAAAATATAAAAATAAGGTATAATATGGTTTTATATGGGAAACCCCCTTCAAACCTAAATTCTGGTTACGCCAATGTACTATACAAGTTTTTCCTTTATGGATAAGGACAATTTTTATAAAATATTTTGGCGTCATAACAGATAATTTTAATATGTGAACTATTTCTACTACTTTTGACAATGTCGAGAATATTGTTAATTTCTTTGCAATCATATATATTTTTTAATTTCATTAAAAGCGACAAAATAAAGGTTTTAAACTAATTCCTTAACAATTATTTCTATTTTAAAGACGCAGTTATCCTCTTTCTATTTTATAGAAACTCATTTCTGAAAAGTCAGTTCAAACATGTTCTCAAGCCAGCTAAAAATCTTCTGCCAAAAAGTTTTCTCTTGAATTTATCCCTTTTTCCTAAATTGGCTTCTCGATTTACTACTTGGCCCGAAGGTATTTGCAATAAGAACAGTATCGACAAGGAGAAAAAGATTCATTCTAGAAAATTAATTAGTGAAGAGATACAGGGTGTTTAAAATTCGACACTTAACATAAAGTTTCCTAAAAAAAATCTTTTTATAAAAAAATATGATTTTTTATAAATAAAAATTGGTGTATAAGGAGAAAATAAGAAAAAATGATACATATGCCACATTTAGATTAAAAAGCAGCAGAAAGATGATGAAAAATATAACTGTGTATAGAAATATACAGCGTCATTCAAAAGTTTTGCATCATATGGGCAATTTTTTTTCGTTATTGAATTTAAATAAAATTTGGGTTGATTTTTTCACTATTTTGAGCATATTAAAAAAAAATTGAAATCTGCTTTATCTAACTCATATTAATATATTTGTAACTAAAATACTTACTTTACAAAAATTAGGACTAGAATATTTTAATATGAGTGATGCAAAGTTAAAATACCGTTTACCCTTTTACGAATTATATTATGGTTTTAAATAGTAAGCATGTTGATAAACCCTAGAATGTTACCAATAAAAATTTAAAAAAACCTAAAACATACGCACTGTAATATTATTTCGGTTTTCACAGCAGTTACTGCCACCTGTGATTCCTATATTTTTATTTGTTCTCTAACATATTTACCGTTCAAAACAATATAATGTTGATTTGTAAAAGTGAAAATGTTATTTTAAATTTGCATCACTTATGTTAACATTTTCCAGTTTCAATTTTAATATTTCTTAAATAAGAAGTAAGGAAGAAAAAATCCTTAAAATAAAAATACTGTCTAGAAGTAAATACACTGGTCACAAAAATAAAACAAACACTTTTTAATGAATTTGTAAAATTTAGCTTGCAATAAGGTTATATAGCTTAAATTAAAGGTCTTGTAAAAATACCTAATTTATGTCTAATAAAATTTCCTATAGCTTATATAGTTTTTGAGAAATTGACGTTTTAAATTTTAAAAATAATCGTTAATATCTTAAACACTATAGAAGATACAAAAAAAATACCAAACAAAAATACAGCTTTTTAAATTGTCTGTATAAAAAGTTATATAAATATTTTTGATAAGATGAATAGTGGAGGAGATATTTATTATATATTTGACACTTTGTTTTTTGTAGCTTTTTTTTAATTTTTAGTTTTTTTCTTAGGAATAAATGATTAATCAAATGACATTCTTTGATTTATTGTGTAAAAATATGAGTCTTTTGAAATACGTAAGCTTGATCTGAATGTAATAACGTCTTAAAAGTTACAAATTGACTAAGAGGGGTTCCGTTAATTTTTTTAAGCAAATTATTTTACTAAAAAATATGTTAGATCAATTAGATTTTGAAAACGTTTTTCTAAAAGCGATATAGATAACTTCTCAACTTAACCGTAGGTGGTTCAGCACAATTTTTTTTTCGACATTCCCCAAAATATTGCTTTTTTTTTACAATTAAAAAAAAAATACTGTCAATTTTGACAGATAACGGGTGTCATATTAGTGACCGAGTCTTCAAGATTTTTTTATTAGGTTTGAAGCACAAAAAACATCTCAAGTGATCAATGGTCACGTCAAATTTTTTTTTCTTATGAAATGAAATTTTAGTAATTGTTTAGATGTGTGACTTCACTTTTTTTATCATAAAGAATTGAAAAATAAAGATATTGACATCATTTTTTTAATTCGGTGTTAATTTTTATTTTCGAAAGTAAAAAAATGGGTATTTTTCAAGTTTTTTGTCAAGAAAATGCATCCATTTGAGTTTAGCAATTTTAAGTGATTTGGTTCATCAAACAAAAAAATTAAAAATATCAATTTTTGGATTTTTCAAATAATTTTTCAAAAAAAAAGTTTATTCAAAAAATTGCATGTTTAATTTTTTTTTAAATTATTCTGTTTTTGATGAACATTAAAAATAAAAATATTTGACTACTCAATAAAATAAATCATGTTCATTTTACACCCCAAAAAAGTGGAGCCGCACATCTAAACAATTACCGAAACTTTTAGCCCATGTGTCAAATTTTAGATGTATAAGGTAATTTTATTTTTTGCTCATTTTTGGTACATTGCACCACTTTTGCAAAATAAGACCCAAAGCAATCTACATAAAACTTCCTAGATTTGACAATGCTTTATTCCAGACACATTTTCTTTAAAGTAGCACCACATTAAATGTGTGTTTTTCTACAAAATCCAAATTGGCTATTAAAATTTGGTCACGTGTGACGCAAAGTTTATTTGTTTTTTACCTGTATAAGGTAACTTCATAAGATATATATTTTTGGAAAGATAGTTTGTGTTTAAAAGTAATCCATTTTAATATTAAGACTGCAATTATTTTGCTACAGTGGTGCAGTTAAAAAAAATGGACAAAAAATTAAAATTATCTTTTACATCTGAAATTTTACTAAACCTAAAAGTAAGTATCTTTTAGTAACTTTTTTTATAAGTAGCTATTCTGTCTTACTTACTTTTAAAATTTGCGGTTTTTTAAACCTGTATGAAAAAAAGCATAATAAACAATCTATTACTAAAAAAACCTAAAAGATTGTTCAAGTTCTCATCATCTCTTTTGTTCGGGACGTCAAAGACTACATCAGTCAATGCTACCGGAAACTGATTTACATAAGAAACGAACGGAGCCTCAAAATAAGTGTTGATGGACTCAATAACATAATTGCCGTATTATTTGCATATCTTGGGTTTATGCGTTACCCTGTTGTCATGAAGAAGTGGCATGTTTGATTTCAATTAAAAAGATTTGCCTTTGGCGTTTTGATAGTTTAAATTTGCATGTAGTTAGCGGTTTGATTAAATTGTGTATGTGAATTGTGATAATTTAGAGAAAATGTTTTGATTAAGAATAGAAAAATTTAATAACGATATTTGGTATACAACAGAAGCTACGCTTTTAAATTATTTACGAGATAAGCTAGAGTTAAAAGAGCTATACTAGATTCTAGATGACGTGCTATTTAGATTTGAAAAATACGGATCCGATAGGTGATTTTTGGTTGGCTTTTAAATAAGACTAATAACATAACCAAGTTGAAAGAGCAAATCAAGTAAGTTTAAGACTTAGACATCCGCGGATGGAGTTAAGAAGAGGAAAAAAAAAAAAATGATTGATATAAAGGAAAGTTACCCTTAATAAAAGCTTTTCCATGTTTAAAAAAACGATTAGCAATGAGAAAATTTAATTTTGTTGTACAGAGTGGGCCTTTTCAATTGATTTCCACAGTATTGGGAAAACAAACTGCAACGTGAAAACACATCGGGGGTAACTTGTTTGTTTAGGAGGTACAGGGTGATTTTTTTATTTTGGGATTTCAAACACCTTTGTATCTCGTTTTTGAAAAAAAAGAATAAAAAGCAAGTTTTTTTTATTGTTGTGTATATTATTATACTATAAAATTTGTCGAGACGCAGATTAATATCATTGAATATATATATATATATATATATATATATATATATATATATATATATATATATATATATATATATAT
>JAHBCN010014753.1:0-22051 GCA_019359885.1 Listronotus oregonensis
GCGCATCCTTGCGATTCCAGACGGTTTTCATAAATTAGGTGGTCACTTCATCTTTACGGACGACAATGCTAGGCCATAGGACTAGAGGTGTTCAAGCATCCCTGGAAAACCTTTCCCTAATATTTTGAGCTGCTTGCGGTTGTTGTTCCTTTGGTTCAAGTTATTTTTTTGTGGTTTTAGTCTTTCATATAAAGGAACATTGTGGGTAGCCCGGTAAAAATGTTCAAAAATTTTTTTTCCCTCCTATAAAAATGGGCCACTCTAGTTAGCAATTTATTTAAACCTGAGTGTCCGAGGTCATAATTGTCTTAGAATATAAAATGCAGACAGGATTTTATTCACTAAATAAAGAAAATGGCGACACTTTACCTATCAAACCCCAAACATCATTCTACTATATTATTTAAGAAATCATTATATTATTAAAATTGTTACAAACATTTTATTTATTATTTTTGCCCGATTACTGTTGCTGTCCAGTATATACCATCTTAAAAACATTAAACATTCCATTTATTGAATGCTCACTAGATACAACTTAAACAAAAAATTATATAACACAAAATTTTATTGCTCTTGGACTATTAGTTAGTGTCGTTAAATTTTATGAAGACATAACGTTTTTAAGATCGACATTTTTTCCTTTTATAGCCCTTGCTATTACTAAAAGATAAATTTCTTTAACATCTACACCTTTGCCACTCAAAATTAAAGACCTATTTCCAAATTTTGGAGTTTATCCATTTCGAATGGATATGTGGAGATATATCAAGGTCAGTAACGATGTAATCCTAAACGGGATTATTCTACCCTTACAACTTTTTTATCTTTAAAGATAAGGAAGTGAAAGACGGGAGGCTGAATACGTAAAATTAACTCATTTATACGGATTGATTAAGAAATCGTTATCTAGTCTAATGTTTGGTTGGTTTTTGGTAGGCTCGACGAGAGGGCGTTGAAGGCGGTAGAAATTACCAGGTCCCGCTCGGAATTTTTTCGTCCTAAATGGATTTACCTGCAATTTTCACAGAAGGTAGGAATAGCAAGGATCAAAGTTTATATCATGCCAAGGGGGCGCTTTAGGTGGCAATTTTCTATTACATTTTAACTACAGGAATCGATAGAGAAAGTTGTTTTAAGTAAAAAATGTTCTTTACATTTTTTTCGTAAAACTACTATTTCTTTCGAGTTATTCGCGATTGAAAGTAACATTATTTGGACGAAAAAATCGACGTTTTTAATGGGTTTTCATGAATAAATCTTGAAATATACATTTTATTAAAAAAAACTGTAAAAAGCAAAATTGTAGCTTTAAAAAAAATAAAATCTGTTTTATAATTTCTCTACAACCAATACGGACCGAGCTACAGCTTGTTAATGGTTAGCTTTTGTTCCTTAAAGTATGTTTCCTTCCACGTGCCAGCCGCATGCGGCTAACGCACTACGTTAGCCGCAAAGCACTCCTACTCATGTTTTTAAATGTGCCTGGTTTGTTCCGAGCGGCCGTCGTATGCGTCCGCTGTCAACGACTGCGATTGATGCGACTGGACTGCTGAAGAAGCAGTTAAGCCGCAGTCGTGTGTGCGTCTGATATTTTGTTTGGGTTGTTTTGTGTGGAATGTCCGGTGTTTTTTTTTTAATTGTTAAAAATTTAAACTTTATTTTTTAAATGAGGTCCTGGATTTTTTATTACGTATTTTAAAAGCTTTTAATATCCCAAATCCAATGATGTTTCGCACATATTCAAAAAAATCAGTTTAATGTTTTCCCAAGATCCTGCCAAAAATATATTGTCTGACTCTCTCTAACATATGGTTTCTTATGAACATTGCCATTAATATAAATTTTTTGAATAAGTGCAATTCATTATTGGTTTTGGGAACTTAATAGCTCCTAAAATACGTAATAAAAAATCCAGGGCCGTATTTAAAAAATTGATGATGGCAGCTCAAAGACGATACGTCGGTGTATAAATCTAATAACACTATCTTGTAGAACAGAAAAAGTAGCATGAAATGCTATTTTGTTATATCCATTCAAATAAAGTCATAAAAAATAAAAACGAAATGGCGAATAATCATATTGCGCAACTTTGCCTTCATTTAACCGACCTCGTATCTCTTCAAGTTTCCGAGATCCTAATGATAAGACTCGAATTTGGTAATAACTTGCACAGATTTACCTTAATACAATGGCTAATTTTTCCTCTGGGGTTATAGGATATTCAACTCTGTTGTATGCAGATGTCGATTTATTAATGTAGTATAACAACCCATATCGCGTCTTTGCTGAAATATTGGATTTATAGGGGCATTGCTATGTTTGAGGTTGGCTAATTGTAAAAGTATTTTGTCATCCTCTTTTTCTTCTAATAATAATTATATTGCTAGATCATCCATCACGACTCTTACCAAAGATTATTCCCTTTACACTAATAATTTTGCTATCGCGAGTTTGAGCCGCGGTCCTAAGAAACCACCTGATTAAACGGCGGCCGCATGCGTTAGTCGCTTTGCGTTAGTCGCATGTGACGGCCGCGTGGAAGGAACCACACCTTTAAATGCTAAATTTAAAATATTCAAAGTCAAATAGCGGGAAAACTTTGCATTTTTAGAGGAAAATCTCATGAGTTTCCTTTTTTTAAAGTATATATACTTGACCTTTTTTTAAAGAAAAAAAAACATAAAAATTGGGCGAATTATGATAAAAATAAGGTCGGTCCCTACTTTTTTCTACGAAAAATCAGTCAAAATAACCCCTTATTTACCCTCCTAATTAAAATTAATCTTAACCTTTTTGCGATTCTTTTAATATATGTATTATCGATACAGCCTAAAAGTTTGATCAATATAAAACGCCTAATTTTAGAAAATTTGGAGCATAAAGTGAAAATCGATTTTCCACAATTTTGTAAAAAAAGCCTTTTTTTGTTTTTAAATAATTCCAAAGATACAATAAAAAATGCTAAGGTACCGAATTGTAGCTTTTTTAATTACAAAGATTTTACTTTGCTTAGATTTTCTGTACAATAAATATTTGGCCGTTTAAAGCGTTTATTTACGAGCGAGCACCACCTTAATCGAGCCTTTAAACTCATCCCATTTTAAAACTAAATAATTTAAAGGGATTTAATTTAATAGCATTGTAGCTCTTGAAAAACCTACAATATCATTTTTTAAAAAAATTTCTATCGGTAAAACTAAAGGAGATATGTTTAAAAAACCAATAATTTTATACTTTATACACTTTATACTTTTACCGGTATAATTTTTGTATGTAATCTTTTTTTCTTATTAATATCTATTAAATTAGTATATAAGAATTACAATACTATAAAGGGTAATTTTTAAGAATTATAAATTTGCAAAATAATAAAATTGGTAATATTACAGTAATATTTTTAATTAAAAAATCTGTTAAGCTAATAATTTTTTTGGGGTAAATCATTTTTTAATTAAAAATATAATATAGGTTAATTTAGGCGAAAGTTGCAAAATAAAATAAGTACATATTTTAAGCAACAATATTCTAAAATTAAATAGTGTGATAAATTAATTATTTTAGGTAAATATTTTTTACTTGCTTTTACAAGGGTTGATTATTAAGGGATAAAATATTCTAAAAACTTATTCCAAATCATTTAACAATGCAGGCATGCAGGATGAAAAGCAAGCGTCCAGCTATTTTCTGCATCACTTATACTGATAGAAACATTGGATTATTCTGAGTGGATTGCAATAAAGATATTTTTATATTTTTAAATCGGACACAATCTTTTTTTTTTTTTTTTTTGACAAATTATTTTGCCATTCCGTAATATATTAATTAGCAATTTTACAAATCTTTTAAAAATCATACATTTTATAAAAGTTTTCATTTTAAATATACTTATGCGCTTAGCAAAACAAGAAATTTTTAAAAAATTATTAGTATTTCAGAATTGTTAAAGATTTTTTAATAATATGTATTTATCGTGGAAGAAAATGAGCCATGCTCCAGCATTTTTCTAAAAAATATTCTGTTTACAGATGAATCATCATTTTATCTTCATGTTTATCATAATCCTGCAGTCGGCAGATATTGGTCACGGGAAAATAAACATTAAGTGCGCCTGTCCGGACACAATATCCCAAAATATTAAACCTTTGGGCTAGGACTATAGGCGACAACATTTTAGAATCTTTTGTCATTGAAGGCAACTTAAATGGGGAAAATATTTGCAAATGCTGCAAGAGGAATTTGTACCAGCTGTGCGGACCTTGAATGTTAATTTCGAGGAAATTTGCTTCAGCCGGATGGTTGTCCTGCTCATAACGCAAGACTATTCAGAAATTTCTGACTAGGACTTTTTCTGAACGGCTTATTTGTGCAAAGGTACCATACCATAGCCTGCAAGCTCACCGGATTTGACTCCTCTTGACTTTTTTGTGGGGCCAATTAACTCAACTAATTTTCAGGTATCCACGGAAAGGCCTGTAAATTTGTAAAGTTTAGTTAATAAGGTCAAAAATATTCGACATTACCAACTCCATTATACTCGGAGGTATTTTGGAAATGTTAGGATGTTAGTTTTATGATCGGCTGGGTATTGCAATGCTCGGCAGAGCAATACCTTTAAGCATTGAATAAAATGAGAATACTTTTGAGTTTATTTTTTAGAGTTTTTTTATTACTAGGATTACTTCTAATTTGAATAGTTTTAAAGAATGTTCATAAGTTTTTTTTTATCGCAGTTTTTTTAATTTTTAGGCTTAAGTCTGATAAAATTAACAATCTTTTAATTAGTGTTTAAAGTTATTAAATTGACATTTTCTTTTATCGCACTGAAAATATCTGCCTGCAAGAAATTGGTTTGCCAGCCGTGTGTATAGGCGGAATGTTTCTTTCTCTTTTACTAGTCATTCTCGAATTTATTCCAGTATGAATTTATCTGTAAGTATTTATACACAGAATTTTCTCATATTGGAAAGTCATGTTGAAAATAGAAAAGGAAATATAATAAAGAGTGGAGTATTGACTTACGATGAGTCAGGAAAAACTAATAAGGCCCAAAACGTGCGCTTTAATTCCCTTATTTGCAAACTCAGGTCGATCGATATCTTAACTTACGGTGAATTAGTGTTTAGTGGGCTTAATTGGATTTACTTACTAAAAAGCGTTAAAAAGATACAGAAAATCCGTGACCTACCAAAATAACAAATAATATTAAAACTCTTAATAAATAATTAGCAAACACCCTTTATTACAACATTATGTATAATTTACAATGTAAAAATATGACAGATTTTTTTCTTAAATATGTAACATTTTTGATTGTAGAAATAGGTGTTTTAATATATGGGAAATTTTTTAAACCATTAAAACTTTTTTTGGTATCACCTCTGCTTTTTCAGTAATCTAAAAATCGATATTACCATTCGGCTCATGGGCTTTGGTTGGGAAAATAATTATAAAAATTAAATTAAAATATCAAAAAAGTGGGATTACTGGGCTGGACATCAAAAAAGGTTATTTAAAAAATTTGTTAAGAATTTAATTCTAGTCGATGCAAACTTTAAAATAAAATTTTTAAAATAATTGAAAAAGACATGTTTGGAAAATTTTTTCAGCTAATTACCAAATCTTAATTTTTTGCTTAATAATAAGTCTGCTAACTATAAAGCAACCAAGCGATTTGATAATTTATAATTTTTGTATGTTCTTTCACATTTAAAAAGAAAAAATTAAAAAATTAAGATTCCGCAGGTACTCTAAGTGTGTAGACCTATTATTTTAAGAGCTACTACATCATGGCAGAGAAGAACATTTTCATAAAATACTATTAAACAATAACAGTTTTAATAACAAGTATTCTACAAAGACAAGACTAGACAACAATATTTTAAATAATGACTGTGACTGTGACAATTGATTCTCCACAAATATGTGGAACCACCGGCTTAACGTGCCTTCCGAAGCACATGTGCAAAGGTTTACTAGGCAGAAATTCTACACAGTGGTTTGTCATTGCCTTCTGTGATGTGACGAGCTATGAAAAAGCCCAACGCTCAATGCGGGAATCGAACCTCGCTGCCCTACGGTGAGAGGCTGGTACGCTGCCACTAAATCAGCTCGGCCACAATTAGACACTCAAAATTAGAATTAAAAAACCCAAAAACATACGTAACGAGGTTAAACGTCAAAGTCACAGATTGCCGAACACGCATGGTCAAAACAACACCGCATACAATGGTCGGAAGCAAAAATTATTTATAAAGAAACCCACTGGAAGAAAAGAAAATTTAAAGAACCTAAATGTATTTAGCAAGCCCAGTATAGATATTCAAAATATCTGGCAGCTGCTGCTGAACCGTAAAAATTCGGACAAGTTTGGTGAACAACGAGGTATTTAAGTTGTAGCTTTTAAGAAAGGTTTATAGTAATTACCTGAAAACGGTTGGAGATACATCACTAACCAAAATGTATCAATTAACAAATAAAGACAATGGAAGTCCAAAATTTTAAACGCAAAAAAAGTGAATGTAATCGACTGAACTTAATTAAACCTATCAGTTACGGGACCATCTTATCAAGGCTGGTATTTATAAACAAATATTGTTTTGATAACATTTTTTTAACAGGTTAATAAAACCTGCCACTTTACATTTAAAAATATTTAGATCATTAAAATATTTATATTTTTATATGATTTTGTTAGGATTGCTTCTCATGAAAGTTTCTAGAAAATGGGACCACTTTGGTCCTGGTCCCGGGGATAGCGACTGAGCCTGCTCCGCCCCATTGACCACTATAAAATGGTAGATTGCATAGAACAGAAAAAAGCCACAAAAAATGACAAAACGTCATAAATATTAAGAAGATGCTAGAATTTTCTAAATTTTATAACAAATTTTCCCAAAATTTTAAATTTTTAAAACCAGTTTTATTTTTATTTTAAATAAGTTTGATAACGGTGTAGTCCAATAACGAAGACCTAAAAGTACCCAAAAACGGGTACAGTTTTATTTGTGCGTCATTCTTATCTTTGCGAATGCTTTCGACGAGAAAGTTCCAAAATGAGTTTCGCAAATATCTGCAAAATATGTTTAGAAAAAAATGAAAATCACCGGGAAAACTACAAAAATGGTTCCTCCATTTTTTTCAAAACCAATTGTTGCAAAAACGGCCGTCGAAAAATCCATAACATTCCACACTGATGATGTGGTAGTAGGCTAAAAATGAAAAATGGGCAAAACAATTTTTTTTCAAAACGCAAGAAAGATGGTAAAGGAAATTTTCTGGATCATTAAACACTTGCTAAGGTCTAAATTTTAGAAAAAAAAAAGTTAGCAACAAACCATTTTTTTTTTAATATCAATAAATTAATAAGATACTTTAAAATTTTGTTTTTAAAAATTTGATCCCTTTTTTAACATTCTAAAAAATCAGAATTGACCCAAACTAATTTTTCAATGATAGGTAGAATTTTTCCCCTTCCGATGAACTTAAATTATTAAAAAAAAAAAAAGGAAAAATTTTTTTTTCCTGGAAGGGTTTTTAAAACTGTACAAGGGGGTTTTATTTAAAGGCCCTTTTTGTCCCCTTCAAAAAATTTCCTTTTTGGAATTTGGGGGAAAAAACCTTTTCCCCCCGAAACGTTTTTTTTTCCCGAATTTTTAGGGAAATTTTTGAAAGGGTTTTTTTTTTTTTTTGTTTAGGCGATCTGCCAGCTAATGGGGGGTTTAAAAGGGCTGAGTAGGCTCAGTCGCTATATTCGGGGCAAACGAAGGGGTTTCCTTTTTTCTAAAACTTTTCAAGCAAAAATTTCCCAAAAAAAAAATAAAAAAAAAAAAGTTAAAAAAATAACTTGGGAACTACCAAACCCCAAAAAATTTTTAATTATTTTTATTTTAGATAAAAAAGGTACATCATTATATTTTTAAATTACTCATGGAGAAGATTTTATCACAACGTAGTTTTATTGTGGGTAAAATAAAAAGTATGTTTTAAAAGCGGTTTTCAATTTCACGTATAGGAAATGGTGACACCAGTCAAATTTCATTTTTTCCTTAGTGTGCAAGGACAGTCGTTTATCTATCAGATAATTTTTTTTGTCTCTAACTCTAATAGTTTTGAAAGTATGAAATTTTTTTGCTTTGAGATGCCCATTTTCATTTTAAATATCATAATGTTGACCAGTTTAGCCAAAAAGGATTACCATGGTTACTTTACTACTGATGACAGTTTACACCTGAGATACATAAAACGGGTTGCAACTACTCTGACGCAAACGAGCATCTAACAAATCCAGAGCTCTACTTACTTCTTCTGGACTCAAATGACATCTACACATTTTAAATAAAAAACTTTTTGTATTAAAGTAGCGATTTTATTCTAATCAATTGACAAATCAAATGTAAAGTAACCATGGTAATTACTTTGTGACTAAACTGGTCAACATTATGATATTTAAAGTGAAAATGGACATCGCATAAAAAAAAATGCATATTTTTGAAACTATTAGAGTTAGAAACAAATTTCAAAAACTATCTAGTAAATAAACCATTGGCTTTGCATACGGGAGAAAAACTAAAGTTTGTCTGGTGTCACTTATTTTCCATACGTGAAATTGAAAACCGCCTATAAAACATACTTCTTCATTTAACCCTGTAGGTAGGTAGGTTTAAAGTGAGTGGACTTTTTACGCCCTCCACTGCGACCGCTCGGTCTATTGTGGCTCACACCTTTTTATATTTCTCCCAATAGGATCAGACTTCTAATGAATCCGATACCAGATTGGGAGAAAGTTCTTTCATCTCTTCTTACTCATGTCGCTACCGGACACGGGCACAAATGTGTTCTGATGTTTTCTGGGGTCCCTGTCTTCTGGAAGTATGACGAGCAACGTTAGCCTCATGCCCTCCTCTCCCGTCTAGTGACGTGGGTAGCTACCAGGTCCTTGTTACAGGAACCAGATGTTCTTTCTGAGGCCCCATCCCCGGCCTTACCCATGAAAACGGTCCTATCCGCTTTCTTTTTAAAAAACCGGGGAAACCCTTTTTTTTCAAGGCGGTTCTATCCGCCTTTGTTTTTCAGGGACCCCCTTCCAAGCATTGGTTTTCCCCCAAACAGGCGCCGGTGACTTCTGGGGCACCTTTCAAACGGATTCACCCGTTTCGGTCAGCCACCTTTTTCACTTTTTCCTAAACGATTCCGTCCGCTTTCTGTTTGGACTAGGGAAGTAATAGTCCACCACGGGGGACCCCCATTACCGCAGTAAGGCTAGATACTCGAGAGGTCGCCCTGTATCTAGAAATACCGTTGGAGAACCTGTTTAAGGCACAGGATGCCATCAGCACAATCTAGGCTTCGAAAAATTTTTTTTTAAAATTTTGGGATTTATTTTTTAATTTTTCCCTTGAGGAAAGTCACCCTAAAATGGGTTTTTTGTTTAGATACTTTTTTTTTTTTAAACCCCCGACCATTTTTTAAAAACCCTTTAAAAAGGGAAAGGATAGATTATTTTTTTCCCCTTTTAAAAAATGGTGTATAATTTATGCTTTAAGTAAAAAATAGTTCCCGGGAAAATTACCCCGTATTTTTGGGGAAAAAAAAAACATCGCATCGATACACCGAATTTGAAAGAACCTAAATGAAAATAATATTTTTAATGCGGTATTACGAAAATTGGGGTGGGGAGTTTTTGTTCCGCCCCCTTTCTCCGCGTCCTTTTCGCCCAAAGGGGGGTTTGAAAAAAATGCACCTTAAGTATAAAAGTTTGTGTTAAAGTGATAGGAAGTCCATTAATAAATTTTTTCAAAAAAATTTTTAAGGGGGGGGATTTAAAAAAAAAAAAATTTTTTTAAAAAAAATAATTTAAGGGGGAAAAAAGGGGGGGGTAAAAAGGTTTCAATTATTTTATTGGTAGCTATTAAAAAAATTAGAGTTACTATGAAAATATAGTAAATTGCACTTCACGCTTTTTACTATTATTAATTTATTTTGTTAATAACTTAATTTTAATTTTATTCTTATTACAAAATAATTTGTCATCATAAGGAAAGAAATCCTAATTATAAGCCTTGATTTTTAATATAAGTTTATTTTGTTTAATTAAGTTTTGTTTTAATTTTAGGGTTTTCGACGAATTTTTTTAAAAGTTTTTTTAAAAAAATTTTTTAAAGTTTTTTTTTTCAAAAATATTCCCATTATTATTTTTCCTAAAATTAAAAATTATTTTACATAAAACTTAGAAGCGGTCTATTGTAATACGTTTGACTTATTAATTCAAACAATTTTTTATTAAATGAATGTATAAAAATTACTGTAGCGACATCTATGTGGCCATAATTGTACGAAAAAACATATACTTTAGTGTTTTTTTTTAGCTTTTCTTCTTAGTTTTTAGCGTTTGTTGTTTGAAAGTGTTAATGAATTTGTTTATTTTAAAAAAAGTTTTGTTTTTAAAAAAGTCTTTAACTTTAATCTAAGTTGATATTAAATGGGTTTTCAAAGCCTATTTTAAAACCTAATTTTGTTTTTTTATTTTTTTTCTTCGCCGATCAAAAGGGGATTAGGTTACGGTTAAAAAGTATTTTTAGTTATTTTAAAAAATTTTAAATTTAATTTTTATAAAAAAAATTTTTCCCCAAAAAACTTTGGGGGCTAAATTTTAGGGGGGTAAAAAAATTTTTGGGGGCCCCAAATTTTTAAAACCCGGGGATCCTTTATTTTTTTAAAAGGGAAAACCCCCAAAAAATTTTAAAAATTTTTTTTAAAAAATTTTTAAAAAAGGGAAATGGGGGTTTTTTTTAAAAAGCAAAATTTTAAAATTTTTTTTTTTCCCACCTATTTTTGGGGGTTTTTTAAAAAATTAAAAAAGGATTATTAATTTTCAAAAAAAAACGCAACTTTTCTTTTTTTTAAAAAAGGTTTTTAAATTCCCTTTTTAAGGTTTTTAAAACCCCTTTTAAAAAAAATTATAAAATTTTATTATTTTATAATTAAAAAAAATATATATATATATATATATATATATATATATATAAAAATATATATATATATATATATATATATATATATATATATATATATATATATATATATATATATATATATATTTTTTAATATAATTTTTTAAATTTTAAAAAAAAAGGGGTTAAAAAAAAATTTTTTTGTCACCGGGGGGTTTAAAACCCGGACAAATTTTTTTAAATTAATTATTTTTTGAAATAAAAAAGGTTTTTCTAATAAAAAAAACGGTAAATTTTTTTTTTTTCAATTCTAAAGGCAAACATTTTTACAGGTAATACACTGAAAAAAAACCCTTTTGGGGAAAAAATTTTTTTCACCATAGAAAGTCAAACCCGGGGTTTGATTTATAATAAAATTTTCGGTTTTGGGGGTAAGGTAAAAGTAAATTTCTTTTTAAAAGGTCTTTTTTTTAAAGTTTAAAAAAATTTAAATAAAAAAAAAATTTAAAAATTTTAAAAAAGGGTTCCCCCAAAACCGCCCTTTTTAAATTTTTTTTAAAAAACCCGCGGCGCCCCAGTGGGGGGATAGAGGGAAAAGTTTCAAAAAAGGGCCCCAGAACGCTCAGCTTCACCGAATTTCAATTTTTTTTTTTTAAAATAAAAAATTTAAAAAAAATTTTCGAAGCCCCTTTTTTAATTTTTTTTTTTTTTTTTTTTAAAAATTTTTCCCAATTTGAAAAAAAAGGGAAATTTAAATTTTTTTTCTTTTAGTAAAAAATTTTTACCGATATTTTTGGGCCCAAATTTTACCTTTGGGGGCCCCCAATATGGGGGCGAAATTTTTAAAAAATCTAAATTTGCCCCAAGGGGGGCGGGTTTCCCCAAAAAAAAAAAAAACTTAAAATTGGAAAAATGGTAAAAATTTTTTCTTCCCCGGGGTTTTTTTAGTCAAAAAATTTTACAAAACAGGTGGGAAAAATTTAAAAAATTTTTAAAAATTTTAAAAGGCCCCTTTTAAAAAATTTTTTTTTTTAAACATTAAAAAAAAAAAAAAAATATATATCAGAGGGCAGTTGGTTTAGCATATTAAAAAAAAATTTTTCAGAATGTTAAAAAAAAAAATTTTTTATTGAAAAAATTTAAATATAAAAATATTATAGAAGTTATTATTTTTTAAATTTTTTTTAAAAAAATATAATTAATAATATTTATTATATTAAAATTAAATTTTAAAAAATTATTATTTTATTAATATATTAAAATTTAAAATAAATTATAAATTTATTTTTTAAAATTAATAAAAAACCCAACTTATAAATAAAAAAATTAAATTTATTTTTTTTTTTAAATTTAATAATTTTTTTTTTTAAATTTTTTTTTTTTTTAATATTCTATTAATTTTTAAAATAATAATTATATATTAAAAAAATATTAATAAAAAAAACCCACAAATTTTCAATTTTAAATTTTTTTTTTTTTTTAAATTTTATTTGAAAAAAAAAAAAAAAACCTATTTTTTCCAAATTTTTTTTTTATAATAAATAAATTTTGCTACAAAATTTTAAAATTTTAAAAAATGTTTTAAATTTTTTTTAAAAATTTTTGATAAATTTTGTTTTTTAAAATTTAAAATTATTGTTTTCCCCAATTTTTTTAAAATTTTTTTTTTAAAGGGGTTTTTTTTTTATTTTTTTTTTTAAAAATTTTTTTATTTTCCGGGCAATAATAATTTTTTAAACTCTTTTATTTAAAAAAAAAAATTTTTTTAACGCCCCTAAACGTGTTGGGGTTTAAAAACCCCAAAAGGAAAAGGACCTATTTTTGGTTTTAATTTTTTTTTTGTAATTTTTTCCCAAATTTAATTTTTTTTAAAAAATTTAATTTAAAAAAAATTTTTAAAAATTTTTTAATTTCGTTTTTGGTTTTTTAAATTTTTGAAGGCCATTTTTATCCCCATTTTGGGATTAAAAAGGGATTTTTTTTTTTTTTAAATTTTCCTTTGTGACCAAAAAAATTCAAGAAAATGTCTTTCCAACCCATTTTAATTTTTTTTATTTTGAAAGCCTTTTTCAAGTTTGGATTTTTTTTTAATTTTCCCCAAAAAAGGGATTGGTATGAAAAAAGAAATTTTAGGAAAAAATCAAAAAATAGTTTTAAAAACCAAAATTTTTTTTTTAAAGGGGTAAAAAATAAAAAAATTTAAAAAAAGCTTTTTATTAAAAAAAAATAAAATTCGGTTAAGCTGAGCGTTCTGTAGCCATTTTTGAATCAGTCTAACTCGTATCATGCCACTGTGCGGCGGATCCGTTACTGTCAATGGCTAAGAGGGTTATTGGTATTAAAAAAAACATTTTCTTCGGCGAGTAAAGAGTCTTTGCTGCTTTCAATACTAAATATACTAGTATAAACTAAAATATATTTTATGTATATAAGCATAGACAAAGAAATTGTAAGACGCATTAAGATAAAAGTATTGGAAAATTTTATGAGGTAGATTATAGTCATATTTTGTTTTATTTGGTTGTTTAGTGGTTTTGGGATCGACGAGACTAAAAGAAATTTGATTAAATCGACAAAACCTGTTTGTGTTTTACAGCCAAAGCATATAAAAGTATCAATAAATCTCTGGAGAATAAAGTGGAGACGTACCTTTATCAATAAGATGAACAATAAATATAATCGAGAAGCGCAACACTTTTTTTATTAGATCTAAAAATATATATATACTTACAAGAAAGAAGAGTTTTGAAACATTGTCAAAGGTGGGATATTTTGTAAATCTATAGTTTTTTATATTTGACATCCTGCTTCAAAATATATACAGGGTATCCGGAAAATAGGTGTACAGACGTTTATAACAGACTTCTGACTGGAGTTAATAGTCAAGAAAACGAAGTAATGCACGAGGGATTTTTTGTGCAGTTAGATGGATTTGAATGCGGTTTTTTGTATTCTATTCCTATGAACGTCTACAAACTTTGTAAACAAATTTAATTATTGGGATATTGAAAATTGCCTTTGTGCATTAGAAAACTGCATTTTAAACTTTGCAATTATAAAAAATTTATAACTAGGTAAATAATGATCGAAATGAGCCCGAATTTGTTACTCGGGAATTTTCGAGGTCGCTGAACACGAATATGATATTGGCAAGGGCTTACGGAGTTCCTGGTATGTGCTAAGGATAGTGTAAACGTCGTCTTCTGGACTTTTACGACAGTTTCTCCTAATATCAGCCCAATTTTTTTACTCGGGGGGTTTTTGTGGTCGCTGAAGGGCCTGTGGAGTACCCGGTGCCATGATCTGATACCGGGTGCATTATTATAAGTAACCGACAATCCGTGCATTCGCACCGGAGTGCGAGCCGATTGACAAAGTATTAAGAAACCGACGAGTGAGATTTACTTGTCGGCTACATAATTGTTTGTTGAAGGCACATAGCACAGAGGATTACATTGTTTTGTCTTAATTTTTATAATATTAATAATATTTAGAAAACAATTTTACAATGGAATTTTCTGAAAGTGTGCAATACAAAAAGATAACCAATAATGCCTACAAATTTCACACGGATCATGTTTTCAAAATTTTAACTAATGACTCTTTTAATGGCATACCTCGATAATGCTAGCAAGTAGCAGGTATAGTACGTTCCACAATAATTCGTTGATTTCCCGTTTTACCTGCAACTGTTAGTTGTAAAACTCAATAAACTTTCGATACCCGCATGTAGGTGTAAAATTTCCTTTATTTATTATTGTACCTACTTTTTGGTATATTATGTAGGTTATAGGCAAATTGCACCACAACTAACCTAAACTATTGATATTAGTAGGTAATTAGGACCTGTCTCCTTTCAAAAGGTGCGGTGCCTACACAACTAGATATTTGTCAGGAAACTTATTTATGGCTGGGTTTTCCACTGAGGGTTGTCATTTAAATTTTATTGCGGTCGAAAAATCAACGAATTATTGTGGAATGTTCCATAATGGAAATCCATTCCTGCTTTGCTGAGTAAACTTCACACTTATTTTAAGTCGCACATCCACATTACAGGTGAGGAAAAGTAAGATTTTTAAAGGCATTTTAATCGGAACACGCCTACATTTTTGATTACTGATTGGCGGTTGAATTTACAAGTTTAAATGCTATGATTTTGTATGTTGATGGAGCTTAGGCTAAAGTCTTTATTTCCGTAAAAACGATTTTGTGACATTTTCGAAATACTACAGTTTTGATCGGATGTGAGAAGTATAAAGCACAAAAAATTTTTTTTATTGTTAAATTTACCCATAAAAAGCAAAAAATTTAAAATTCTATTTTATGAATATATTACTAATACTACTAACAAATAGGCGTTTATATTAATCATTGTGTTTTATCAAGTTATACTGCAAGAATAGTCATGTCTATGTGGCCGATAAGTCAGGCTAAATCATCGGTTACTAAATATCATTTTAACAGCTTACCAAATACATATATTATGTACCCAACGAATTCTTGGTTAGAAATAAAGTAAACAAACCTTGTTTGGCATTAATATATTCAGGGGGCAAGGAGGGATAGTTCTTGTAAACACACTGGACCGGCAACGTTGCCTAAACACACTGAACAACATTACTTCGGAAATAATAACTTTTTCAATGTTTATGGCATTAAACCATAAATTACATTTTTATAAATCGATGATTCTTTATTGTTTAAAATTATTTTTAAATACGGAAAACTATTTTTGTTTATTATCTGAAGTGGCAGACAGATATGACATTTACTTTAGATGCTCAATTCGATTGCTGTTGATCAAGTCAGTTTACAAAACGTGTTATTGAATAATACAACCTACTAGAAAAAGATAAAATGACATCGAAGTGTCGATTTACTATCATTTTTATTAAACGAATGCAGCAGCTGTCCAAAACAACCTTGTTTCCGGTGTTTGGAACTGTCATATTAATAAATGTTTATATTTAAATCGATGTTGCCTATATTAACACAAAAACAAATATTTTTGAATAATTTTATTACATTTTCAAGGTAATTTCCCGATTTTGGTTTTTGAGATCTGGCAATTTGTTTACGTTTTTACAAAACAAAAACAAACACATCACGTTACCAAACACCCTGCCTACAAACTGGCGTTGCGTTAATTCTAGTCCTTGAGTTCGTTGTATGTACTCGACAAATAAGCTTGAGTCGTCGGTTACTTAATATCACATTAATCGGGTCGCCTCGGAAATTTGGAAATAAATGAATTGTCGGCTACTTATAATTATGCATACCGGGTACTAAAATACGACGTTTACACCATCCTTAGCGCGCACCAGGTACTCCGGGGGGCCTGCCCTTGTCGATGTCATATTTGTGTTCAGCGACCACAAAAACCCCCCGAGTAACAAAATTGGGCTGATATTAGGAGGAATTGTCGTAAAACTCCGAAAGACGACGGTTACACCAATCTTAGCGCACGCCTTTATTCCGTAGGCCTTTGCCAATGGTATATTCGTGTTCAGCAACCACAAAAACCCTTAGAGTAAAGAAAGTCGGCTGACATTGAAAAGATTTGTCGTAAAACTCCAGAAGACGACGTTTACACCATCCTTAGCGCGAACCAGGTACTCCGCAGGCCCTTTTTACTGTCATATTCGTGTTCAGAGACCTCGAAAACCCCGGGTAACAAAATTGGGCTGATATTAGGAGGAATTGTCGTAAAACTCCAGAAGACGACCATCCTTAGCGCGCACCAGCTACTCCCTAGGCCCTTGCGAATGTCATATTAGTATTCAGCGACCTCACAAACCCCCGAGTCTGAATGCACAAATGTAGTTTTTCATTTGCGATTAATTAAATTTATTCACAAAGTTTGTAGACATTCATACGAATCGAATGCAAATAACCGCATTTAAATCCATCTTACTGCACAAAAATCCCTCGTAAGACCTATTTTTGTGCTACGTTTTCTCGACTATAAGTAAGCTTGTTTATATCTGAAATTTCTTGCCTTAGGCAGAAATTTTCGAAATATTGTTTTCTTTTCTAATTTTTTTCCAACGTTTTAATAAAAAACATGGTAAGTTTGTTCTTTTGCCAATTTAGGAACCACCGGCTAAAATCTTTTTTAAGATAAATTTAGTTTCGGCGTCATCTAGGAGCACTATAGTGAGCCAGGCTATGTTCTGGCCTAAAGGCCGCAGTATGTATATATCACATAAAACGTTTCAGCGTGTTCCTATTCCTATCATAACTTCGTTATCGTTCCAGGTATGTGATTTGGTATCTAAATTCATATAAATATTTTAATAACATTAACATTAAAATGGCGAGTTTTGGCATTAGATTTTAATATTGATTTAGATTTCCCTTAGATTTAGGATATAAGGGTTTCTGAGGGTGCTAGGTCAAAATTTGGAAATTTGAAATGGCGAATTCAAAATGGCGGATTCGGGCATTTATTAACCAATTAGTCTCAAATATAAGGAATCAGTTCCTTTTGCAATCGGATCCTTAAAAAAAAAAAAAAAACTATTCCGGATCATTTTAAAAATATATAAGGAATCCGGATCACGCATTCTATTTTTAAAACGTAATCAAAGCCAGTGTTCGGATCCTAAAAAAGGAATCAATTCCTGTATTCGATTCCAAAACAAGGAAGTTTAAAGGTGTATGGAAGCCCAATGCTATGGCCCATTCGATCAAAAAATGTCCAGCCCAGTATGAAAATAACTGTCAGAGTTGGCCCTGCCGATTCTGCGCAATAATAAAATTCTACGAAATAATTTAATGTGTTGCCTACTTACATACTGATAAATCAGTGTGAAGTTAGCCAACACATTATAATTTTATGAGAGCCGGAGTATCGTTTTTTGGATTGGTCAAAACCTGATTTTAGTGATTGGCGATTAAATTGTGACTATAATTTTGTGTTTATTGTTTGTTACTTATAATATCGTAACAAAATGACTAGAGGTTGTATGGTTTTGTCTTGCAAATCCAAGGGTAACATACCCGTCTTTTTAACTTTAGGTAAGTATTTTTTATCTTTAAATTAGGTTCTTTTTATAAGAAGTAACGTTAGGTAACCGAATAAATAATAATATATCAATTATGAATAATAGAAAATGAAAATTTCATAGGAAATAGCCGTGAGAAAAGTAAGGCAATCTTAACTATCTTTTAGATGATTTCCCCAATGTTTGTGTATTTCTGTGGATTATTAAAAAGAAATAAGGTTTACATTTAGGTATTTTTATTTTGTTTAATAATTTAGTACACTCTTTTAAAGGATCAAAATTATTGATTACTGGGCAGACGAGGCAAATTTAAATATATACAGGTCCCTC
The DNA here is from genome assembly GCA_019359885.1 of Listronotus oregonensis. Classification (NCBI taxonomy): domain Eukaryota; kingdom Metazoa; phylum Arthropoda; class Insecta; order Coleoptera; family Curculionidae; genus Listronotus; species Listronotus oregonensis. The sequence goes on from JAHBCN010014753.1 coordinate 18,290, forward strand.
TAATTGAATGAAAGGAAGTACAATTTTGGTACGGTTTTTTGGGGCGCTGATTACAAATCTGAAAAAAAATCGGCAATGTTTCGTTTTCGAGATATTTATCACCAAAATTGAAAATCAAACTAACCTTATTTACACTATTCCTCCTTCTTTTTCCACAAAATTCTTGATTTTTACACTAAATTGGCACACAATATTTCACAAACACCTTTTAAAAACTTTTTTTATGTTTATTTTACACCTTTTTTACACTTTTTTATTTTGTAAGGAAAGTTCGCAATTTAATGGAAAAAGATGTAAAATAAATAAAAATAAAAAGGTTTTAAAGGTGTTTAAAATATCGTGTGCCACTTTGGTGTAAAAATCAAAAATTGTCAAAAGAAGGAGAATAAAATGAAAATAAGGTTAGTTTAATTTTCAACTTTGATGATGAAGATTTTGGGAAACGAAACGTTACCGAAAGATATTTTTCAGAATTGTAATCAGCGCCCCAAACTATATACCATATTTGATCAAAATCGGAGAGAGGCAACTTTCGAGACAATACCATTTGTTTAAAAATAAATTAGATTTTGGTTTCTTAATCTTGCATTATCAACTTTTTAAGCTCGACATACTGTACACATAATATTTAACGGATATTGTTACAATGGATACTCAGGTACCAAAGGTTACTAAACATTTTTAACCACTGTTATTCTGTCTCATAAATGTTTGTTATTAGTGAAAAGTATATGCCTAAATGGCAGTTATAAAAACTTTCACTTTTTAATGTACGACCAGAATCTTAGGATTAGATTAAACTCATTTACACTATCTTGCCCTTCTTTTATCACAAAATTGGTGATAAGTACATAATACTATCATACAATGTTTGAAATTTATTTTAAAAAATCGTGTTTTTATTTATTTACAAAGATTTTTGGTAAAAATAAAAACTTTCAAAAATATCGACCATTTAAATAGAAGGCAGTAAAGTCCCACCTATTTTTTCCCATATTATATCAGATGATATAAAATCTAATATTACACAATAATTTTAAATATTCTATGGTAGTATCCTTTAATAACCAACAATTTTGTGCAAAAAATAAAAAAAAAAACAGTGAATGTTGGAATTTGACCTTTGATGATGTCAATTTTATAGATAGTAACAAAGAATTATGGAAATCCGGCCCTGACCTACTATTCATTGCGCAAATTCCGCAGGGCCAACCCCCCTATTCCCGCTGCCCTGCACGCCTGGACAATTTTGTTCTACAGTATTGGGCTTCCATACACCTTTAAACTTCCTTGTTCCAAAAGGATTCGATGCCTACCCAGCTGTGGTAAGTTGTAACACCCATACCTGTTAGGTATGGGTGTTAAATTAAAAGTTGGACACACATTATACGTATCGGTTATGTATCCTAACTTGGTCCTTATTTTACATACATAAAAATAAATTTTAGTATCAATATGGGGAAGAAAAAATGTTTTTTTTTTTACAAAAGTTCGTGTATTGAAAAAACTCTTACATAATATACAATAATCTTTTTAGGCATAATTTTTTCTTGACAGTCCTTTAAATGCAAAAATAAGTAAATCTGTTAAATCAGTATTTCCCAATTTCCCCAAATATAATATTATTGGGTAGGAGGATTTGTGGTAAAAAAAACAATTACGTAATTCCAGGAGATTTTTAAAAGTTCATTACGTATGCCTAATGGTTTTGGATATCTGCTTTTGCAAGGCTTTTACTTTTTTAAAGTTATTATCTCGTACTAATTAGTAATTAACCTGATTTGTTTGCTGTTGGTTGAAAGTCTAGCTTTGTAACTAAATTAGAGGGAACTATTCTCTTTGATAATTATTACGATAGTATAATTTCGTTATGCAGCAAAAATTGTTTTCTTTTTTGCTGCTTTTAATGATATTAGGGAGGATTTATTTCTTTGGGCGATTTTAAAACTCTGTTTTTAGTTTATTCTCAATAATCCCATTAAAAACACTTATGTAAAATAAGGGAGAAGTTTCTGTACAAAAATCTGGGCTTCTAGAAAGACTGATGTTTAATATTAAATTATGTTCTGTCCACAATTTAGTCCCATTTAGGTTTTTTTACTCTCTGTATCAAGGAATGTTCTTTTTTTTTTCATTATTACTTCGGTCAATCTAGACATTCAAAGGTACATAAATTTACAATAAGCTGAAAGTGAGTAAAATTTAAAATTTTTATAATTAAAAATAACATTTCAAAATTCCCCATCGTTCCTGTATGTGGAAAAAAATTGAGTTGAGGTCAAAGGTAAAAAAATGGGTTTTTTGCAATTCTCTTTAAAACGGTAAGTTTTATCGTAAAATTACTTTTAACAAAAATTGTAGATCATAAAATTATCTATAAACAAGGTATAAATATTTTTTTTCTAAAAGCCACCGTTCCCAAGATATAACTATTCAAAAAGTTGTAAGCTCATTGTATGCATAAGTACGTCACGTATATACATCTCTGTAGCTGTAATATAAGTAAAAATATTTTTCTGTCGGTGATTGTAACTTACATTTAAAATATGAAATATACATAGGTATAACTCTAAGAATATCAGGTAAAATAAAATCCATTTACTTAATTTATACGCTAGTGTATGTACGGAGCTCCTAAAAAACTACCTGCCTAGATGAGTATCGATCTGCATGTTTAGTTAAAAACACTCGAAATAAAAAACAACTGCAATTAGCTTCTCTTCCTCCAACCTCAGTTGCTGCGCCTCAAATCTTTTTCGGGTATATTACTAAGTTCAAGTGTGGCTTGGTTATCAAGCTAGAACCAAAAGATTGGGGTTGGGAAGTTGGTCGAACCAATTCAGACTTTACTCCCACCTGCGCCGGAAAAACTGCTAAACACAATTTTTTGCAACTGCTAAAGATATGCAGTGCTAAATGTGGTTGCAAAAAATTTTGTGGACTGCTTTACTCTCTGGCATGCACGAATTGTCAAAGCCGGTCGTGTTTTAATGTTTTATCACCAACAGCAAAGGATTCGTTTGATACTGACGAACAGACATGCAATAGATCGCTATTGACGCAATTCACTTACACACAGGATGAAGAAAAAGAAGAAGATCAAGAACAAGAAGAAGGAGAAGATCAACAAGAAGAAGTAATTGAAGATTATGAATCGGACGAATAAATTTTTCTACTGCTTTTAATTTCCATCGCTTTTATCAATTCCAACCCTTGCGAATGTGAAAATGCAATAGTTTTCAATTAAACAGAATCACAACAGACCTGTAAAATAGGCCTACTGAAGAAACCACATTAAAAAAACGCTCCAAGTACACTACCTCAGAGGTGGCGTGGAAACGTGTGCATACAATGTCGCTTACAACTTTTTGAATCGTTATATCTCAGAAACGGTGGCTTTTAGGAAAAAAATGTTAAACTTTTTTTATAGATAATTTTATGATCTACATTTTTGTTAAAAATAATTTTACGATAAAACTTACCGTTTTGAAAGAAAATCGTGAAAAACCCATTTTTTTGACCTTTGACCTCGAGTACATTTTTTTTTCACGTACCGGAACGATCGCGAATTTTAAAATGTTATTTTAAATTATGTTTTAAACAATTTTACTCACTTTCAGCTTGAAGTGAGTTTATGTACCCTCACTCTTATTTTTTGGTCTAATTTGACCGGACTATATTACAGACAGATCAGTCAAAAACTCGCAAAGTAAAAAAAAAATAGTCAAAATTTTGAACAGAACTTGGTCTAAGGTTCCACAT
>JAHBCN010014754.1:0-22083 GCA_019359885.1 Listronotus oregonensis
TTCTTTTTTTATTTTCTGGTCAGTGGACTACTCTAGCTTTTGAAGAATAGGCGCTGGTCTCTTTACTGGAATTATGACATTTTGATCTGTGACAGTGCAGAAGAAATTTCCGAGGCAGGGGAAAAATTCCTAGTGGTCTGGTATGGCGAAGACCATCGCAGCACTTCAATTAATAGGCTGCGGTACAATCAGTATGTGTCATCAAGTCATCAGCATTCGTTAGCGGAAATGTAGCATTTATCCCCCTCACTAAAGCTGCAGCCCAGCAGCAGATTCCTTTTCCTTAAGTCCAAAACCCCAGATAAGCTTCTAAAACTCATGCCTGCAAGTGTCAGAAGGGGGTTCAAGGGCCATTGCGGATGCCAAGGGTTGGGTTATACTGCTCCAGACAGTGTCAAATTTGAAAGAAGGTGATGACTATGAATACATTTTACCTGCAAGTATAAAGGGAAAATTATACCATAACAAGTACTTATTATTCTAATCTAAAATGTATCACTGTAAATTGGGAATTACTTACAATAAAAGAAACATTTATTTTTGTGGATAACCGGTTACCTTAAAAGCCGAGCATTGCCAAGAAGGACTAAAAAAACATTACGTCGTGGCGGCTATTCAGCTTGGTCCTTCTAAATGAATATCTCCCCCAATCCTAACTTTTGGGTAATGACTTCTTTTTTTTTTTATTTTGGTTTTTTTTTTTTTTTGAATAATATTAAATCTATTGTAAAAAGGCATACTAAATTTTGTTCTTAATAAGAAAAAACGGCATTGCTTTTATTATAGATTAAAGTCCCCATTCTTGTTGTTTTAGGTGATAATTTTGCAGATGGGGAAAACAAATGAATATGAAAATAAAAAAATTGTGTTTTTGTTTTTTTTTTCGTTAAATAGAAAATTCTTAAAAATATGTTTCTTTTTTAAAACCTTATTCCTATTGACTTTTGGAAAAGTTCATCAAGTTTGGGCCAATTCCAAAATGTTTTAAAAACCAAAGACAAAAAACCTGGTAATCAAAATATAAGTTGATTTTGGGGAAATGTAAAAAATTTTTTATAGAGCCCAGCCCAGAAAATTTTTTTTCCTTTTTAACCAAAAAATAGTTCAAAAATGCCAATTTATTCAACACGATCCTTGAACGACGTTATTGGAAAAATTGTCAGACTTTTAGAGTTAAATTATACTATAAAATTTTGTTTCTTTAAAAATTTATGAAAATTCATATTACATAAAAGAACTTATTTTTCTGGGAAGGTTATTTAAAAAACTGAAAAAATAAAAAAATATGGGTTTTGAAATTTTGTTTATTAAAAGCTTAGGGGTTTTCTCCGGTTTTTTTGTAAATTAAAATTTCATTCAGCACCTAAAAAAACAAAAAACACCAATAGAAAAATTCCCTTTTTTTTTTGGGGAAAATTTCAAAACCTTGATGACAAAAATTTTTAAAATACATGAATCCGCCACAACAATACCGAACCTATCAGAAAGTTTGTTTAATCTCTGAATTATCTCAACTAATAACAATATTAATGACATAAAACTCGCAGTACCTATAGCTTGCGTCTTTAATTTATAGCTAAATAGGTACTTAAATATCCAATAAAACTGATGTCAAGTTCATAGCTTGCTTGATCAACCGTCTCGGTGAAACGGCATGCATGATGTGATGCCGACTTAAGCCCACGACTTGAACCACGCATATTAAATTTAAATTTTTACATTACCTAACCAATCGGCTTAGCAACGTTACGTGCCATCGGCCTCTGTCAGCCGACCAATGGCGTGTGAAGTGGGCGTGGCATCATTTATTTGTTTGTGATGCATATGCCAGCCACGTCGCTAAACTGACTTAAACATCAGTCGATCGAGCACACACCGGTGGATCTGTATTAACGGCGGAGATGTGACCTTTTATGCTTGATTTTGATCAGCTACAAAAAAATATACACTGAAAAAAAATTAACACAATCTAAAAAACACAGTTCATTGCCTCAATACATTTTTTAATTAAATTGAAAAAAGTATTTTTAAATGTTATGAAATAGGTTTATAGCCTTGATGAAACATTTTAGATTTGGTCCTTAAGACCAGTTCCGATTGTGATATATTTTTAATTATTTTGTTTTGTTCTTTATGATTCAAAACAGATATAAATATTATTTTTATATATATATATATATATATATATATATATATATATATATATATATATATATATATATATATATATATATATATATATATATATATATATATATATATATATATATATATATATATATATATATATATATATATATATATATATATATAAAAATTAAAATTTAATTTTTATAATATTATAAATAAAAAATTTTAGTTTAAATTTAAAAACCCCAGCAACGCGAATGATAACGAAAGAAACCTTCGTGTTACCTGGTTGCTAAGCGTTGCTAGCTACAAGTAATATTTTCAGCGCCTGGGCAAAAAAGTAAGAGTAAAAAAAAAATATGTTGTGGGGAAAAATTACGATTTATTTATAAAAAATAACTAATTTATGACAAAATATTTTAAAAAACTAGGTTAGTATTAACATTAAAAGTAATTGTGCATTTGTTCAATTAGCAAAAGAAATTGGAGGAATAATACTTGAATTAACAGTTTTTAAATTTTTGTTGGGGTATCGTTATCACCTTTAACTACATTAATATTCATATTTTTTACTGTTACTTCATTAAAGGAAATATTGGTAGGAATTTCTGTAAAATCTTCTTTGAAATTTCCACCTTATTACTATGGATTCGCAATATATCCCTCCCAACAGAAGAAGACTTCCAACCTCCATGCCTTTTTAATCAAAAATATCACATCCGAAGCATTGGCAAAGGAACTAGTTGACGTTCTTCTAAAGAATGGCCAGTGTATCTACTGATGTCTTCAAGCCAAAAAATTCGCAATTTCTTTAGGTACATTTGAAATAGTGTGCCCAATTACTTGATTAACCATTTACCCCTTTCATAACGATACAATAAACGCTTATCTAGAGCATTCCTTGGTCTCAGCTTAATATATTCCTGTAGAAATCTGACATAAGGAAATGAGCCTTTATCGTTGGTTACTACAAAGTTTCTTTTAACTTTATTTTTAGACTCCACTATTTTTACTATAGTCACGTCATTTCTTATTTCTACATCACTTAGCTTCATTCTGTATATATCGTCTCTCCGGCATGCCCCAGCCACTCCCATAATGACTATTACTTTCATTGCTAAGTAACTTTGATCAGGCGCGTTAAGTAAAAACTTTATGATTTCTTCTTTTTTAAAAATTTTTGACATTTTTGCCTCATAACCATCGTTTTTCCTTTTAATAAAAGCAACTAGTTTCTTGAACTCCGAAATATCTTGATTTTGGTTTACGGAAATTGTTAACTTGGCATGGAATATACAGACCAGAGGTTGGTGGTGATAAAGACTCGGATTTTTTGAAAATACGCCAACATCACATTCTCGTCAATCCGCCCCACTTTTTTGTAGCAAGCCATTCAGGAAACGATTTATATGTTTATTTCCTCTTCTTTAGATTTGTCTCAGAAGTGAGGACACACAAGGTCAGCTGCCTTTTGGATGCCATTTTCATATTCATTTAACATTTTAAAATGGGAATGGATTTATACTAAATTAACAATAATTCAAAATCTGACAAGTGCTGATGACAGACAATGTCAACAATAAATGTGTTGCTATGGATTAATTTTTAACAGGTAAAATTTAAAAATCTTCTGTATTTCTATTAAAACATGATGTTAATGATTATTAAATTATACGATACATAGAACAGTAGAAAGAAAAATATAATACATTACACGATGCAAAGGCCTTTCAAGTGTTCGGAGGTTTTAAATTCTGTTCGCCCCATTTAAAAACCACCTCACACCAAAAAGTAAACTTTCGCATCTTGTAATGTAAATAACTATTGTTGAATGTAGGTACTTTTCAACCCTAGAGTCAAAAAGTAGATTTAAACACGCGTGTAATATTAATCGTTTTCTGAAGGATCAAAGAGTGCGTCTTATATTATTTTTATTTGTGGTCGTAAGAAAAAATATTTTAATATTCAGAATATTAAATTATATACGCATTAATGTATACTTTTGTGTCACAAAAATACCACGTTTTTCAGTCCGAATACCAGCGTGCCTTCACACCGAAGCAAAAACTTACCTCTTGAGCAAAATGCAGGTGAAGATTTCCATGAATACTCAATAAATCAACGTCTGAAATGGACATTTTATATTCAATATTCATGTGTAACTGTTCATAATATTTAATATTATTAATATAAATTTATGTTATTTAATGATGTTAATTTTTGCTGCCAAGGTATTAAAATTTTAATTACTAAATAGTTGCGGACAGAAAAGGAAGTCGAGAGCTTTAGAAGCACGAAACATGTGAATGTGATTAGTTTTTTTGTTTAGGCGTCATTTATATAGAGAGTGCCAAATAAAAGCAGTGGCGTATATATTCGGAGGGCTAGGTAGTGGGTCCCCAAGTTCATAGGGGCCCCTCGGTTCCTTAAGCGACCTTTGAAATATTTTAATCACATGAAGAATTTTTAACTTTTTAACTCCTTGCCACAAAATCTCAAACAACCTAAACTAAACTTGCAACAGGAATTTAAGTATTGCAACTTAATTAAAAAAAATTAAAATTTTTAGGAAGTGCATCTAACGAATAATCATGAATCGTAGGTCAGGTCAGGTCCGAACTTCCATAATTCTTTTTTATCATGTATACATCATCAAATGTCAAATTTAGACTAACGATACGTCCACTGTTTTTTTTTTAATGTTTTGAACAACATTGTTGGTTAGTACACAAAACTATTCTAGAATATTTAAAATTATTGTGTATTATTGGATTCTATATCATCAGATTTAACATGAAAAGAACTAATGGCACCACTTCACATCCTTCTATTTAAATAGTTGATATTTTTGAGAATTTAATATTTTTACCAAAAATATTAATAAAATAATTAACAACACGATTTTTCATAATAAATTTCAAACATTGTATGATAGTTTCATGTCATTATCACGAATTCTGTAATAAAAAAAGGGCAAAATAGTGATAAGTTTAATCTAATTATCAAATTTAAGGATCGATATCTGAAAAATAAAACGTTGAAGAAAAATACTTACTTTAGAATTGTAATCAGCGCCTCTGTATGCAAAAAATCGTCAAAATCGGGTCAAGTAAAAACTTACCATAATTTGAACTGGTTATTTGTGTTTTAGGGTAATAAAATATTTTATAAATTTATATTTTGGTATAAAAATACAATAAAATAGTGTTACGTCATGCAGATAATATAAACAAATTTAACAACAAGTATAGAATTTTTTACATAAGAGTTTTTTTATATCGTCAGACAGTCCACCAAGGCTGAGGCTTCGATACTATACCGTTAAGTGTGGTAAAGGGAAGTTTATCTACACCAGACCTAAATATTTGGATAAGGGAAAACTTCTGCAGATAGCAGATTCCAGTCTAAACATTCTGGAGATGATGGAACAAAGAAGGTGGAAATTTCGGGTTTTTAAGTTGGACTGTAAAAGGATGCATAAAAGTGGCTAGTGATGAGCAAAGCAAGACCAAGACCAAGACCGGTGTCTTGGTCTTGGTCTTCAGTGCTGGTCTTGGTCTTGAAGCCAAAAGAAGGTCTTGGTCTTGGTCTTGGTCTTGCACCACCCGATCTTGGTCTTGGCTGGTCTTGGTCTTGCAAGCCTGGTCTTGGTCTTGGTCTTGCAAGCCAAAGAAGGTCTTGGTCTTGGTCTTGGTCTTGCACCACCCGGTCTTGGTCTTGGTCTTGGTCTTGCTGCAAGAGTCTTGCTGGTCTTGCTTTTTTTGGTAGTAATAATTTATACTAAGCAATCTTAAATAAAATATATCTTTTTAATACTTAAATATAAATAAAGGTGGAGACTATATTTTTTGCTTTAAAATTTTAAAATATACCAATATTGATCTTAAACGTACATTTGAATTGTTTGATTAAAAAGCATATTTTAAATAAATGGGGTTTATTTATTTATAGCACCAGGGCCGGATTTAACTTTTTCCGCCCATAGGCTAATATATTTTTGTCGCCCTAATATCTCAATATTTTTTGGATATCAGAACGAAAAATTTAGCAATAAAAGAAAGTAAACTACACTAGTAGTTCTTATAAAAATGTATTAAACAAATTAAACAAAAGTAAAACATACAGAAAATTAAATATCAATTCTTTAAAACAAACAAATTTCAGAAATTTTTTATTTATTCGCTAATTTTTTTTTATTAATTTACCATTACATTTTTTAAAAAAATTATCGTAAATTTGCCGCCCATAATATTTGCCGCCCTAGGCTTCTCCTACTCAGCCTTTGCGTAAATCCACCCCTGTATAGCGCTATATTTTTGGTTAAATTAAGACACAACCTTCTTTTATACATTTAGTGGCATATAGAAACATTTTAGGGAAAAGAATTATATAAATTTTCTTTGAAGAAGAATATAAAATTAAAGCCAATACAAAACTGTGTACTGTGTGGGCAGAAAAAAATCTTTTAATTTCAACCAGATGTGAAATTTCCGTGAAAATAATTCTGATGTAAACATTGGTTTCTGATTAAAAAAAAATATTTAAAAAACTTTTCAGTTTATATGAACCTTTTATCTTCAAATTAGTTAAACATTTGCCGTACAAAGTTTGTGGAAATACTTTATAAACAATCTGCAGATATAAGGGGCTTAATAGTATGACAAAGCTCGATATCTCCAAAATCGTCCATGTTAGTGAAAAATTAACATACAAAAATTATAGACAAAAAGGGATGAAATGTAAAATTATTTTCTTTTGCAGAATTTTCCGATCAATCCACTGCCACTCAAGAAAACTCCCTTATTTTTAGCTTTTCCCCTAAAATAAAAAAATTATGTCAAAAAATCAATTTATAAAAAATCGCCACCCTGTATATTATGCTGGAAATTGTTGTTACATAGGAACAATGTTGATGCAGATGGTTTTTAAATATCATTTTCGGTTTTGACTTTTCCGTCTAAACCGGAAGTGATTTGTACAATCCATTTATAAAAAAAGTATTCCTTTATCACATAGCAAATATATTTTTTAATAATCCATTACTTTCACATTTATATCTTAATTTTAAGAAGTAATCTAGTGGTGCTACTTCTTACAGTGTGGATCAAAAATAATGTATTTCTGGGTTTTGGAGATTTTTGATCCACCCTGTAAGTGGCATCACTAGAAATATGAAAATAATTTTCAGCTTCTATAACTTTTGTACCCCTAGTTTTTCTCTGTCGTAAACGATTTTGGAAATGTCAAGCTTTGTCGGACCATTAAGTCACCATCTCATTATTTTTGAAACATGTTATTAAATTTACCCGTTATCGTTGTTAAGAACTAAAAAAACAAAGTGATCGATTTAATTATTATTTTATTAAAGAAACTCTTACTTATTAAATAATCGCCTCTTTTGGCAGTTCTTGACACATTTTTTGTCATGTCTGTATGAAATACCTCTGTATATTGATTATAAAAATTAAATATTAAAATATCAAAAAAAAAGTCGCAGAAGTGCAAGAGTCTTGCAGGTCGGTCTTGCAGTCTTCCACACCCGGTCTTGGTCTTGGTCTTGCACACCCCGGTCTTGGTCTTGGTCTTGCAAGTGAAAAGGCGGTCTTGTTCTTGGTCTTGCCGCATCACTAAAAGTGGCACTATGTGTTGTTCTTGCCAGCTCTTGGGAGTAAAAATACCTATAAAAATGTAACATATCCTCTTTAGCTCTTCGGTGGAAAAGAGAAGGAAGCTTTTTTGTGAAAAATAAGAGTTGTAGGAAATACCATTGCCCAGACATAGAAATACTGACTGGCTTAAAAGAGGAATCCAAGCTTTTTTAAAACAGCTGAGACTATGGACTTTTCGCGACACCGAACATGACTGGGTTTAAGAGCATTAAACTGAATAAAATTTATGAAGCCCCAATTCCAGATTAGCTTATGGTCTTGTGAAAGTAATATTTGAATTGACCTGCGCTTCTTTTCCTAATGGGGGGTATTTCGGGTATGTTACCCTGGGCTTTGCAAGACAAAACCATACAACTTTCAACAATTAAATAAACCAATAGTCACTAAAATATGAAGGTTTTTATCAATCCAAAAAAAACACACAAGGCAAAACAATCGCTTGGAAGGGTTAATGAGACAACGGCACACCGTTTTATAAACACCGCACCGTTGCACACGAAAACGGGATTTCGGCTCTGTCAAAAGATATGTGTTGCCTACCTACAAACTGTGTGTAGGTAGGCATCACATTACAATATTTTGGGGAATTTTGTTACTGCGCAGGATCAAGGGGGCCTCTCATGACAGTTATTTTCATAGTGGGCCGGACACTTTTTGATTGAATACGCCATAGTATTGGGCTTCCATTAACCTTCAAACTTCCTTGAAGTCGATGGACGCCCGCTCGACTAAGCAATCATCCAAACCTATAATCACAAATTTATTATTGTTTTGTGGGTCTATAGATTATAATTGTCTTTGGTATAGTTAAATGGTTTACATTGATGCAAATTTACTGAAAACTGTTTTTAAATGCTACTTGAGAGCTATATACTAGGCAAAGAAACAGATTTGACGTGTTTTTTGCAAGGAAGTTTAAAGGTGTATGGAAGCCCAATGCTATGGCCCATTCGATCAAAAAATGTCCAGCCCAGTATGAAAATAACACACTGATAAATCTTATTATAAATTATACTTTTATGAGAGCCGTATTAGTTTCGATTATTTTGCTTTGTGTGATTCTATTTTGTGGTTGCAGAAGTTTTTTGGATTGATAAAAACCTTCTTATTTTAGTGATTAGTGTTTATTAAATTGTGACTATAATTTTGTGTTTATTGTTTGTTACTTATAATATCGTAACAAAATGACTAGAGGTTGTATGGTTTTGTCTTGCAAATCCAAGGGTAACATACCCGGCATTTTTTTCTTTTAGTAAGTATTTCTATATTTAAAGTAGGTGCTTCTTATGAGACGTAATGTTAGGTAACCGAATAAATAATAATATATCAATTATGAATTATAGGAAATGAAAATTTCAAAGGAAATAGCAGTGAGAAAAGTAAGGCGATCTTAACTATCTTTTAGATGATTTAAACAATGTTTGTGTATTTCTGTGGATTATTAAAAAGAAGTAAGGTTTACATTTAGGTACTTTTATTTCATTTAATAATTTAGTACATTCTTTTAAAGGATCAAAATTATTAATTACTGGGCAGACCAGGCAAATTTTAACATATACAGGTCCCTCTAATTGAATAAAAGAAAGTACAATTTTATGTTAAAGTTCCTTTTTGCTTTTTCTGTATTTGTTTAAAAAGAAATTAGATTTTTGGTTTCTTAAACTTGCATTATCCAACTTTTTAAGCTCGACATACTGTAGACACATAATATTTAACGGTTACTGTTACAATGGATACCTAGGTACCAAAGGTTACTAAACATTTTTAACCATTGTTATTCTGTCTCATGAATGTTTGTTATTAGAGATTAAGTACATGCCTAAAAAGCAGTTATAAACATTTTCACTTTTTAATGTACAACCACAATCTTAGGATTAGATTAAACTTATTTACACTATCTTGCCCTTCTTTTATCACAAAATTGGTGATAAGTACATGAAACTCATCATACAATGTTTGAAATTTATTTTTTTAAAATCGTGTTTTTATTTATTTACAAAGATTTTTGGTAAAAATACAAAACTCCCAAAAATATCGACCATTTAAATAGAAGGCTGTAAAGTGGCGCCATCTATTCTTTCCATATTATATCAAATGATATAAAATCCAATATTACACAATAATTTTAAATATTCTATGGTAGTATCGTTTAATAACCAACAATTTTGTGCAAAAAGTAAAAAAATGTGTGAATGTGAATGCTTGAATTTGACATTTGATGATGTCAACTTTATAGATAGTAACAAAGAATTATGGAAGTCCGGCTCTGACCTACTATTCATTGCGCAAACTCCGCGGGGCCAATCCCCCGATTCCCGCTGCCCTGCACGCCTGGACAATTTTGTTCTACAGTATTGGGCTTCCATACACCTTTAAACTTCCTTGGTTTTTTGGGCAGAAATAAATTTTATGCAATGGTGCATTTTACTGGTTATATTGTTGTTAATCAGATTAAATGCATATAAATCCATATTCCTCTATGTTTTTAATATGTCAACCATTTTCTTCTTCTTTAACTTTTTGCAGTATTCCCACATCAATTTTCCACCGACCTATGACATTTTAATTAATAAAATTACTCGTCTTTTTTGTCTTTTAAGCAAGTTTGCATGACCAAACAAGGTGAGAAGACTTTAATTCGGCTAATGAACAAATTGCCCTCTTTTTAACGTAAATTGATCGTGTAATTATTATTTTATAGGCAGATGTATGTTTTAATTTAGGAATTAATTTGAGGTAAATTAAGTTAAGCTCTATTAGAACATAAATTATATAATTAACTAATCCATTTTTCAATTTACCTTGTTCGTTGATATGGGAGAATTCAATTACTATTGGGTGGGATAGTCTGTGGTTGTAATATGGTTATCCAATTAGATAAATAATGTTTATACATGTCACTTGAGTTAATATGTTTGAACATTGATATTGATGAGGGTTAAAATCCATAATAATTTACTGTTTTTTATGGTTTTCCGTCGATAAACAGTTTTCTTTTAATTAAAATTTTATTAATTAAACTCTTGTAGGATTCTTACCGAAATCAATTATTTTTCAGTGTGCATGATACAAGGGTGGTCTAAAAAATTACTACGTACAGTGACGGCCATTAAATCTTGGGCAAAAAAATTGTCAAATTTTGACTTTTCTGTCAATTTTTGTAAATCGCTCTTTTTTACCTTGTTTTACTTTTAATTACTATAAATAAACAAAAGGTAAAGGAAAATATTTATATTTTATAAAAACTAACAAATTAATAAATTAATTAACAATTTAATAAATTCAAACAAACTGAAATATCCTTCCAAACAAATATTAATATTTTATTGCGGCCCCGTTTTTTTCTAAGACAAAGTTTAGCCTTTCAGGCATCGAATGGACCAAAGACTGGGTGTAGTCCGGATTTCCTCGTAACTCATTCCATGACTCTCAAATTTTATCCTTAAGTTCGTTTACATTTTGCGGCCTAAACTCATTTTCCCTATTTATTTTTTTAACTAATAAGCCCCAAACATTTTCCATAACATTTAAATCCGGACTACGTGCGGGCCACGGTAAAACCCTGATACGCTGCTTTTCCATCCATTCATCGACTTTTTTTTATTAAATTTAATGGCAATAGGCTGATCAGCCATTCAGCCAGTCACAAAGTGTTACTTAAAAAAAGGAGTTTTGTATTTTATTTTTCTAATTATTTATCATACTAATAATAATAAAGGGTAAATACAAGCTAAAACTATCACATATATGACAGGGACACACACTTCACGCCACTGGGGTCGATCAGGGCGACTTTTTGTTTTAAACACACAAAGAAGACCACTTAAAAAGGAGGTAACATAAGGGTAAAAAATGGGTAAGATTATCCTACTGCCTACTATTAAAAAGCATTAATTCAACATAAAAGTAATCCAAGTAACACAAGATGGTCCTTTATATCATTTTCTTCTTTATAAAAGTTTTATAAAGGCGTCCAAAGACCTTTAATATATTTATAAAAGTGTTATTTTACACTAAATAGTTTTTTAAGCAATATGGCTTTTAATATAGTTGTAAAAACTTTCTTAAAGCTAATTAATATATCTTTATACATATACTTGCTTTAACAAGACTTTATAAAAGTGACAACCACAGCTGTTAGATAGTTTTAGCGTTTTATCTGCATAATTGCTTTATAAGCTACCATATAAAGCACAAATAAAACCTCAATTGTGCCATTAATTTAAACCTTTTTATAAAACCCTTATGGAGTAATTTGCGTATGTTTATCCCAATGCTTTATAATTAACGCCATTATAAAGATATTTTTTAAATGCTTTGTTGATGTGTGTTTCATACTCATAACTTTCTAAGCAAACATGCTTACTGGAATATTGTAGTTATTTAAAAGGTTTTTTTAAAGTAGTCAGCAACGAAATAAAATTTCTATAAAGCAGGCATACCCAGCGGTGAGACATTCGGCTAATTTGTCGTGTGTTTTCTAAGCTAAGCTAAACTTATTGAAATTGACAATGAGGAGAAACGGGAAAACTAGCTATTAGAATTAGAAAATTAAATCTTAAACGATGACGTGCTTTTAAGAAGTCGGTACACCTACTGAAATTAAAAAAATATATATATTTTTTATTAAAGAGATACGAAAATGAGCCAGGATGTTTCAGGTTAGCTATATCTTCTTAAAGCACTTAGTAGCTATATTAAATAATAGGCTACCAAACATTTTACCGGCAGATCCGCGGATACTGCTTAGCACTCCACGCAAAGTATTCGTTGCCGGTCTTTTGGGAGTTTACACGTCAGCCGTATCAGCGATGAGATTGCAGTTCGCACAGGCTATTTTGATAAGAAAAATGTATAATGAATTTTTTAAGACAATTAAGCCGAAACGACAAAAACGTTATATCTACAGAAATAGTTAAAATTATTAGATAAGGAGGTAATGCATGCAATAAATCTTAAAATAAATAAAGGTACATCAAACGTGCAAATAGCCACTAACTGTTTAATAACGCAATAATGTGTTGTAGCACCTTATAGAGCCAAAGAATATAACAACGCGATTAGCGCCCTCTGTACATTATTCGAAGTTCTAGAGGGTCGCACTAATTCTTTTATAAAGCTGTTATAAAGCAAACCCACAAAAAATAGCTTTTTAAAGGCCTTTTAATTGAATATTTCGCAACCATTGCCATTCTGACCAGTTTGCACGTCGCCATTTAATTTTTCTCAGGATGTTAGGGCCGCCATTGTTGCATAAAGCAATTAAATTGCATATTATTCCTTTCATCTCTAACTAGTTTGTGTTTTAATAATTTTTTCGGGATTAAAGTATGGAAATTTAACATCTAGTAACATTTTAAAGGTTAAAAATAAAAAACAACACAAACAATAAATGTTTGATATAATTTTTTTCAATCCAATTTTTAATTATTTTCAAGGCGCTTTGATAAATATGGAGCTAAAACTATATATTTTATTATTATTTATAATGGCAAATTATAACGCTTTAATAAATTAGCTGTATAAAGTGCGCCTATTTTGGGTATATAAACACTATGTTAGGTTTGAGAGAACGTTGTATAGAACAAATAATAAAACATTGGGCTGGATAATTTAGTGATGTAGCGGTTCTCTCAGCTTTTAAAAAGCAAGTTGTGTTACTTGGGAATTCATAGTTTTAAGTTTATTCTGTTCAAAAAGGAAATCAATGCATTGTTTACCTTTGGACTCTCTAGGGCTAAAAGATTAAGAATGTTAAAAGGACAAACAGCTTTACACTCTTTGATTAAAACACTAAATAGCTTGTTGGTCTCGGCTATGTATTTGTTACAATGAAAGAATATATGATCTAGATCACACCTAACATTGCAAGTTTCACATTGATCTGAAAGTAATATTTTGATTTTATACAGATGAGCAGGATAACAAGCATGTCCCAGTTTCATGCGTATAATTGTTGTTATGTATTTTCTAGGGACAGTTAGGTTTTTATGCCAGTATTTATGTGGAATTTCAGTTACAAGCTGAGTATATCTTGTGGGTTTATTTTTGCAATATTCCTTCCATCTTATATTCCATTAATTGGCAATATTTGTTTTTGCGTCATTTAAGCTGAGCGTGTAATTAGTCGCTGAACCATTAATAATGCTATCCTTTGCTGTTAAGTCTACTAGCTCATTATACTTTAGTCCTGTATGTGCTTTGACCCATATGAAAAAGACTTGTTTTCTACGCAATGTTATTCGGCGCAGCAATTTTCTTATTTCCCATAATATTGGATTGTCTTTATAGTTCCAAGACTTATTGTTCTGCAAGGCTTTAAGCACGGACATAGAGTCGGACAGTATAACAAAGTGGTGATAATTAGGGTCGACTATAAATTTAAGAGCTTCGCTAATTGCTATGGCTTCACATGTGAAAATGCTAAGGTTATTGTTTATTTTAAATTTAAGTTCGATATTAAGTTTTGTGATATACTCTCCAGCTCCACTACCATTTTCATTTTTTGAGGCATCTGTACATATTTGAATATAATCATTAAATTGAGAAATTTCAGATTTTAAAATAGCAGCATTTAGAGCATTGTTGTCGGTAAAGGGTGGAAATATAACATTAATGTCTTGAAAAGAGCTATGGTACTCATAATCGGTGGAGTTAAAGGGTTCAACGAGATTAAGGATGACATTAAAATTTCGAAAAGCCTCACAGAGAGGAGGTCATTCATCGACTTGCCGGGCCGTATGAACGGGACACTTATCTTGCTGAAAGATAAAATTTTTGTCCGGAAATCGATCCAGTACAAAAGGAAGCATGATATGTTGTAGTAGATCTATATATACCTTCGCATTGAACCTTCCTTCGATAAAATAACATACACGAAGTCCTTGTGCATTCAGCCACCCCCAAACATTTACCGAAAATAGCCCACTACTTCTGTTCTCTTGGGTATATTTTTCATCAAATCGTGTTCCTTGAGGCCTTAAGTATCCCATTGTAGCACGACTGAAATACTTTTCATCGGTGAATATTATATTTTCCCAAAAAATCGGAGGTTCCAAATAAAATGGTAGAGCAAATTCAATGCGTTGTTCTTTATTTGCATTTGTTAAAAACGGTTTTAAGGCTGCCGGGTGGCAGCGCAATTCGGATATTTGCCTTATTCTTCGCCGTGCCGTTCTAACCGATGGCGATGCTGGGAAATTGCTTTCCGTTTTTGCTGTAACTACAGATTTAAATGGTTGGTTTCTCAAAACATTAACTAAATTATTGTCTTGTTCTTAATTCGATACTTTGGGGCGACCACTTCCAGCTCTTCTCTTAAAGGAGTGTGTTTCCTGCCATTTTTTTTAACAAAATTAATAGTACTCTTTGGGATATTAAGCTCTTCCTCCACATCCCTTTCTGGCTAACCTCTCTGCTCAATATAATGAATAATTAATACTTTTTGATCTTAAGTTAAGTTTGGCATTTAAAAAAATATTTTTATACACTGACAACGGACACCTGTTTCTTTATTAGGTTTTTCAACGGGTATTTATATTCAGTAGAAGGTGGCATAATCCTATTTTACGAAAGGGAAAAAGAATTGCTCAAGATTTAGTGGCCGTTACTGTACAAACAATTACAATTTAAAAATTATTTTTGTGTCTTAACAAAAGTCACATTCTTCTTCTTAAAATATTTTTCCTAATCCTTTGGCCTCGCCATTAAAAAAAAATGCTGACGGCGAGAAAGTTTTTCAGTTTGGTGAAGAATAGAAGTCGGAGAGTGTCATATCAGAAAAATGGGCGGGAGAGAAGGTACCAACAGTTTATAGCTTAGATCTTTAATTTTTTTGCATTGCCAAAACGTTTTTGTGCTCAGATGCATAATTCTAACGAAAAATTACTTTTTGTTCTGTAAACCATATAAACCAGAACTTTTTTACGATTTTGTTTTTTTGGTTAAACTGAGAGATTTTTCAAAATTTTTATCTAAAATGTAAGACACACCTCACTGCTTAAAAAAATTAACGGAACACTTATTAGTCCATCTGTAAATTTTAAGACGTTGATTACATTCAGATCAAGCTTACATATTTTAAAAGAGACACATTTTTTTACAATAAATCAGAGGATGTCATTTGATTAATCATTTATTTTTAAGAAAAAACTTACAAATAAAAAAGGTACAAAAACAAAGTGTCAAATATATAATATGTCTTCTTTATTATTTATCCTATCAAAAATATTTATATAACTTTTTATAAAGACAATTTAGAAAGCTGTATTTTTTGTTCCTTAAAATTTCTTGTATCTCTTATAGTTTTTAAGATATTAACGATTAATTTTAAAAATTAAAACGTCAATATCTTAAAAACTATAAAAGCTACAAGAAATTTTATCTGACATGAATTATGTATTTTTACAAGACCTTTAATTTAAGCTATATAACCTGTTTGTCTAAGAACACCAAGCTAATATTTTAGAAGTTTTTTAAAAAGTGTACCGTTTATTTTTTTGAGCAGTGTGTGGATTAGATGCTATTGACCTTGAGGGAAACATTTTGGTAAAGAAAATTTGCTTTTTGGAATTTCCAAAAAAAGACAATTTTTTTGGGGCCCCCAACAGAGAAAATGTAAGGTTTAAAAACGAATCTTCTATTTGTATTTTTTTTAGAATTTGATAAAACTTTATCGTTAAATCCTAAAATTAAAAAAAATATATCTGCTTTAAGTAATAGGTTTTTGTTGGGATTACCAGTCTGAAAAGTTTCTAGAAAATGGGACCACCTTGGTCCTGGTCTCGGGGTATAGCGACTGAGCCTGCTCAGCCTTATTGATCCTACGAAGTGGCAGATTACGTGAAACAGAAAAAAAAAACAAAAAAAAATTAGAATACCTATCATATTTATTAAGACTAACTTCAATAAAAATAACATATAAATTAAAATTAAATTTGTAAAAAATTTGTTATAAAATTTAGGAAATTCTAAGAACTTTTTGTTAATTGATACACAACGTTTCGGTGAGTGATGTATCTACTACCTTTTCAAGTGATAATTAAAAACTATGCTTAAAAGCTACGACTGTATATACTATCCGTTGTTCACCGAAGCTTGACCGACTTGTCACGGTTCAGCAACGGCAGCCAGATATTAGGAATGTCGACACTGGGTTTGCTAAATACATTTTGGTTGTTTGCAATTATTACAGCTTCTTTAAATTTTCTTCTAGTGGAATTCTTTATGAATTATTTTTGCTTCCGACCATTGTATACGGTGTTGTTTTGACCATGCGTGTTCGGCAATCCCTGATTTCGACGTTTCACCTAGTTCCGTATGTTTTTTGTGTTCTTTAACTCTAATTTCGAGTGGTCTGTTTGTTTCCCCGATGTATACCTCACCACATTCACAGGGAATTTGGTAGATACAGTCATTTTTTGAAACATTGTTGTCCGGTCTCGTCTTAGTAAAAATACTTCTCAAAGTGGTTTGGGATGTAAATGCTATTTTAATATTTTCTATTCGCTATTCTATTAATATACGGAATAGTCATAAATATTTGGTATTGGAGTTTTTTTTGTTTTATCTTGATATTTATTGATTGTTTTCTTAACCAATCTCTCACTGTAGCCGTTTTGCTTAAGATCCCTAGTTATATTACTTATTTCGGCTTGCAAAGGTTCCTTACTGTTAGCTAAGGTCACTGCGCGGTTATACAGTGTGTCCCAAATTGGTGGGGAATGTATGGGGATCTTGGAAACCACGATAGATAGAAAATCGGTTAAATGGGGAAAGTTTTGGACAATTATGTTAGTAAGCTAATCCCGTTTACTACATGGTCTTATCTATTCAGGTTTTGAGAAATTTTGAAAAAACCTGAAACATGCATTTTTGAAAATCGGCCATATTTTTTTATAAGTGAAAATTTTTCAAATCTGTAAAACTTCTTCAAAGCAACTTTTTTTGTAGAATATGACCGAGTAGTCAATTTTTATTTTCTACGTTTCGGGTTTTTAGAATCATCATCAACTTTATTTTATTCTGATTTCAAAAAGATGTATAGCATGTTATAATTTAAGAGTTAATAACCTCATTTATTTCAAAAAACAAATATTTTCACAGTTGGCCTTGATTCCGGCGTCATTATCAAGTTAGCTCGGGTACATTATTAAATTTTTTTCAACTTTGTAAAATGGTTAATTATTTAAAGAAATACTTGATATTTTGCAACGTTATTTCCAAAACAATAGAAATGTTAACATAGCTGCGCAAACGTATTTCGACAATTTTCTGAAAGGCAGCATCCTAAACTAACATACTTTCGAAAACTAGTTACAAATTTGCTTAAATTCGGAAGTTTTAAAAACCACGATCTAAGAAGTTAACCAACATTTTAAAGAAAATCCAACATCTTCAGCCAGGGATGTTGATAGAAAATTCCACATACCTAAGTCAACCATTCATAGGGTAGTTAGGACTATTTAAAAAAATATCGTTAATATGTTAAGAAATATGGACAACATTTTAAATTTTAGGTCGTTATTTTACATCTTCATTTTAGTAGGAATATTAGTTTAGCCACTTTATATTGTTTTTGTTTCACTTGATTCAATTAACTTGTTACGTGTAGTTTTTTTGTAACACGGTAGAAATTGACCACTCGGTCATATTCTAAAAAAGTTGCTTTGAAGAAGTTTTTACAGATTAGAAAAATTTTCACTTATAAAAAAAATATGGCCGATTTTCAAAAATGCATGTTTCAGGTTTTTCCAAAATTTCTCAAAAACCTGAATAGATAAAACCATGTAGTAAACGGGATTAGCTTACTAACATAATTGTCCAAAACTTTCCCCATTTAACCGATTTTCTATCTATGGTAGGTTTCCAAGATCCCCATACATTCCCCACCAATTTGGGACACACTGTATAGAGTACGTATGACTTCTTGCTTCATTTCGTTAGAGTGATTGGAATTCTGTTGTTAATATTGTCCAGTGTGGGTAGGTTTTCTGTATATGTCCATTATTTCGTTTGACTAAAACGTCGAGAAAAGGTAGAGCCGAATTTTGTTCCTTCTTCATCGTGAATTTGATACAGGGTTGAAGACAATTTGAATGTTTTAAGAAACCTTCAAGTTCTTTGTCATTACCTGTCCATACAATAAAAGTATCGTCAACATATCGTAGCCAAACTTTTGGTTTCATTAATGCAGTTTTAATTGCGTGTTCCTTAAACCATTTCATATAAATATTTGCTAACACTGGAGAGAGCGATAAACCCATGAAAAGTCCATCGTTCTGCGCATAGTACTTATCTTTCACTTGAAAATAAGAACTACGGAGGCACAGTTCCAACAACTCCATCACTCCATCCATTCATCGCTCTATCCAGTGGTATCATATATATTTATATGAAATAGTTTGAGGGACACGCAATTAAAACTGCACTTAAATGTCTGCATAGAAAAATTGTTGAGTGAAAAAAATTTAACTGTCTATGGTTAAAAAAAAAACATAAATAATTTTGCGAAATTTGTGATTTGACGATAGACTTTGATTAAATTCGCGAAACAAATACAAATAGAGGACTCGCTTTTGAAACTAGATTTTTGAAAATTTCTAAATAAAATTTTTTATAGTAAAGTATTCCCATTGAGGCAAACAGAATCTGGTATATATTTGGTGTGGGTCCCCTGTCTTACTTTTTAGATAAAATATTTTAAAAATCCTACTTTAAATACCCATGGTAGCTCCTTCTTAGTCTTGCATTTCTAATATAACTTTCTTTGCACACTCTATTCTATCTTTTATATCGAAAATAACAACCGTACAGCTAGCGTCGTAAAATACATATTTCTCACTTTTTGACGCCCTGCGCATACATTAAAATCGAACGATTTTAGTTTTCCTGCAAAGCGTAGGAGTTACTGCAGACCAATCACGTTCAATATGCAAAATGGGCGTGTGCCTTTCCCCGTCCTGCTAGAAAGCAGGCATCAGCCAGCGCCTACTGCGATATCGATATCATTTTATTATGTAAACGAAGGAGCGCGACGAACCGATGCGAATGTCGATGTCGGGTGATTTTTTATTGGAAGGAAAAAGAGCACAGAATTTAAAGTTTTTTAAAAACTTTTATATTAAAAAATTCGGGAATAACATTTTTGAGACCTTTAAATATTTGTAAGTATGGAAATTTTTAAAAGGTCGAGAAGTGTGTTTCCTGCGAAAAATAGTTAGAAGGCTTCGAAAATTATTGGCAATAGCTCATTCGACGCGGAATGCAAAAATGAGAATGGCGTTTTGAGGATTTTTTCTGCCAATAAAAATTGCAATTGTTATTAACAACAAACAAAATAAAAAAAAGCCATTTCGATTTTTGATCATAAATCGGAAACCATAGGAAATGAATTGCAAAGATGATCCTTGAAGGGGAGGAAATTTCCGATAAAAAAGGATATTCTCCCGGAGTTATTCTCCATTATTTATAATTTTAATTTAACGCTGAAAATGGGCCTCCGAGCGACATTTTTGGTTGCACGGTGGGCGTCAAAACTGAGTACGTCAAACTAAATAATATTTTTAGGGTATTAAATATTAACTAAAAATTTTTTAAAAATTATGATTTATTCAGAACACTACAAAGAATTTATTCCCATTGAAAATTTAACTTAAAGTTACTTTTTTAACAAGTTGGACAATTGTCAATTAACAAAATGGTTTCGAACTGTCGTCCTCACTGTAAGTAGAGTAAAAAAAAAATGCTTAAATAATTTTCGTATAATTTTTTCGCTTTGTGAAGCCCTTTTATTATACCTATCTACTTAGCAAGATAACGCTATAAAAGTTTTAAAAAATTTAACACTTTGTTTATAATAGTTTCGTACCTTTAACAAAAAATGAAAAATCAGAGGAAGAAAAATAAATTAGAAAATTAACTTTTTTTAAATTTGTCACTTCTTCCTGTAATAGTTGGCTTTTTGTACATCTTTCTTATAAGTTATGTTGTATTTATCCTGATGATGACCATTTCTATGACAGAAACAGGTCTCTCTTTCTCTAAAGATCAATGACTTATCCATGAAACAACAGGGCAATGTTTTATTTCATTCTATACAACACCACAGAATATGGACTACTTCCTCAACTTTGAAATGTCATATCTATGTAACTAGTAATACATACTTTACCCAGGCACTGTTTTAAAGGTCATAAAATCGGTTTTCTTTTTCATACCATACTGTCTATAACAAAACCCATAGGAAAAAAAATTGTAACAAAGTCTGAAGAAAAACTTTAATAATTGGAAAAAAAAACTATTAGAGTAGCCAACTTTGAAAATTCATATTTCGTTTACTAGAAATCCTAAATATTCCTACCAAACAACTAGTGATGAGCAAAGCAAGACCAAGACCAAGACCGGGCTAGTCTTGAGTCTTTCTTGGTCTTGAGTCTTGCTGGTCTTGCTTTTTTTGGTAGTAATAATTTAAACTAAGCAATTTAAATAAAAATATATATATATATATATATATATATATATATATATATATATATATATATATATATATATATATATATATATATATATATATATATATATATATATATATATATATATATATATATTTTTAATACTTTCAAATAAATAAAGATGAAGACTATATTTTTTGCAGTAAAAGTTTAAAATATACCAATTTTAACCTTACATGTACATTTAAATACTTTGATTAAAAAGGATATTTTAAATGTAGGGTTTATTTATTTATAACGCTTCATTTAGTGATAGGAAATATTTAAATTTTCTTTGAAGAAGCATATAAATTACAATACTGAGTACTCTGAGGGCAGAAAAAAACTTTTAATTTCAAATAGATGTGAAATTTCCATGAAAATGATTCTGATATGTAACATTGGATTCTAATTAAAAAAAAAAAGGTATTTAGCAAGCTTTTCAGTTCAAATAAACTTTCTATGTTCAAATTAGTCAAACATTTGCCGTACAAAGTTTGTACAAAATACTTTATCAACATTCTGCATATACAAGGTGGCTTGATAGTGCGACAAAGATCAATATATCCAGAAACCGTTCATAATGGTAAAAAACTGAATATACAAAAATTATAGAAAAAGGGCGTAAAATGTAAAATTATTTTCTATTTCAGAATTTTCCAAAAAATCCACTACCACTCAAGAAAACTTCCTTATTTTCAGCATTTAACCTAAAATAGAAAAATTATAGCAAAAAATAAATTTAAAAAATCGCTTCCCCAAAAAGCTGGAAATTCCTTCTTAATGGGAAAATT
>JAHBCN010014755.1:0-17500 GCA_019359885.1 Listronotus oregonensis
AAAAAAAAAGGAATGACTAGTTTATGTTATAAATATATATTCAAAAAAATTTAACTTTTTGATTAAAAAAAGTATTAATAATAATGATATTTAATACAATTTTTTTTTTAAATAATACATAAAAAAAAAAACAAAAGAAATAAAATATATCCCCTTTTAATTTACACCCTTTTTTCTTATATTAAAAAATACTTTATAAAACAAAAAAAAAATTCAAAGAGACCATAGAATGATATAGCACTAATTATCTTTTTTACAGTTTCATAATTTTTTTTAAAAAAAACGCCCCCATTCTGTTTTTTTCCAATTTAAATTTTTTATTCCCCTTAAAAAATTTATTTAATTAGTAATTGAAAAAAAAACGATAATATAATTTCAAAACAGTTTTCCCCTTTTTTTTCCTTCCGGGGGAGCCCCCCTTTAAAACCGGAAAACCCAGCGCAGCTTCTTGGACTTTTTTTTTTTTGTTCCTTCTCCATCTGTAAACCCCCCGAGACTACTTTGGTTGTTTTTCCTGTGGGCCATTTTCGGTTGCCCAAATAATGCCTTTTTTTTGTGATTTAACGCTTCGCATTCACACAGTATGTGGTAGGCTGTTTTTCCCCCCCTCGTCCACATTGTGCAATTGGGGGGTCTCCAATGTAAAAACCTTTTTTTGTGTAGGTGTCCTTTTAGGCTATCGTGCCCTGTTCCCAACCCTACCGTTATGCAAGTTTTTTCCTACTTTGTCTGATAGTTCTTCCTTCGTTTTTTGGATGGGCCCCTTTAAAAAAATTTTTTTCCATTTTCTAATTCACGAGGTTTTCCATTTCCTCTGTTTTTTCGGCCCTTCCCCCGGGTTTCCCCCTTTTGCTTTTTTCGGTCCCCCGGGGCGGGTTCTGGTCCAAAGTATGGTGTGGATGACCCCTTTTCGCTAGCTCACCCCCCTTTTTTTGTTCCCCTTTATTCCCAAATGCCCCCGGTACCCACAAGGGGACCCCTTTGCGTTCCCCCCAAATTTTCCATTTTTTTTTGGATTCCCATGTCAGCTTGGTTTCCCAGTTTTTCCCGTGACGCTTGGCTGTCGTTTTACACCCCCCTTTTTTTTAAAATCCCCTGTTATTTTTTTTTTCACAGTGCAAAGCATATATTTCCGTTTGAAATACAGAACTGTGTGTTCCTAGTGGAATTGTGAATTCCTCATTTTGTACACCCCCGCTCCCCCCCTGCTGGTTTTTGGGGGAACCATTTTATACCAGATGATGTCTAACCGTGCCGATAGTATGTTAGAAAATGTATTGCGAATGAGTTCCAAAAAAAGTTTATGGTCAACGCTACGTTTAAAAAAAAAAAAATTTTTTTAAAATTTTTTTAAAAATTCCTTGCATAATGTCAATTCTTTTTTTTATTCTACATGACAGTATTTTTAAAAATTTAAAATTTTTTTTTAAAAAAATTAATAAACCTTTTTAAAATTTTTTTGAAATTTAAAATTAAAGAAATTATTAATTTTTTAAATTTTAAAGAAAAAAATTAAGGGGTGGTACATAGTAATGTCATGTGGAATAAAAAAAGGGGTTGGGGATAATAGGGGTTATTTTTTTTTAATTTTTTAAAATTTTATACCTTTTTAACTTTTTGGAAACCCCTATTAAAATTTTTGTTGAATACTTTTTTTAAAAAAAAATTTTTTTTCCCCCGGTTGGAGGGGGGTTTTTTTATTAAAAATGAATCAATCAAATTTGTCCCATAACCCAAAGGGGCATCAAGGATTAGCTATCTCTCTTGTGTAATAATTAGAAAAAAATGCAACCGGTAAGCTGTGGTAGTTATTTTGAACGGTTGTACTATTTTTACTCAACAATATTTTTCATTTAAGGAAGGTTTTTTTTAACCGATTTATACAAAAAAACCCCCACTTTTTTAAATCGAAAAAAACGTATAGTATTATTGAAATGGTTCCCCAAGTCTCTAGAGAGAAACAGCCGAGAGAAAAACTTTTTATATTTTTTTTTTAAATAAACTTTTTCCCACTAATGGTCAACAACATATAAATTCCCTCCCCCAAAAATTTTTTGACTTGGGGGACCAAAATATTTTAAGAAATTCTATTTCAAAACCAAAGGGAAAAGTAAATCCGTACTTTTTAAATTAAAAATGAGCAGCTAAACCCACAACCACCCCCACCCTCCAAACAGGAATCAAGGGTTTTTGGATTCATCTATGTAAAAGGTAAAGTGGAAAAAAGAAATGATTCTCTTCCTTGTAGTCTTGCAAGGTTTTTTTTTCTTCTTCAGGTTTTGCCACAGGTTTATAATTTCCATGACCTGATGGTTTCCATGGCCGCCGTGACCGCGACTTGGTCCGTGACCGACAACCATGTTTATTTACTTTATATTTTTGTAATTCTTGCTGTAAAAAAATTTTTTTTTTAATTGGGGGGGAAAGGAATGCTAAAATAAGAAAATTTTTTAAATGAAGATAAAAATTACTACGCTTACAACTTTTTGGTACTAATGCACCATTTATGCGATATTTTTTTTTCAGCCTAGTATATTTGTCATTGTAAAAATGGCAATGATTTAGTAATTACTGGTATTATTTGTTTGTGATCTTTATTATCTTTCAAGTCGTTTATTGCCTGCTTACTTTTAAAAGTGAATGGGAAGTGATTGGTTCATTAAGTTCTCTATATGCCTGCCTATGTGGGCCAAAAAAAATCATCAATTTAAATTAAAAAAAATTTATATTTATAAAAATCTGAATTAACAGTGTTACAAAAAAAGCGCGAGTGAATTTCCCCAAAGGGTTTTTATTAAAAAAAAAAGTTAACGTTTTTGATACTTTTTTTAAGTAAACTAGATGAAAAGCCTGTCTCCGCCAGGCGAACAATATTGTACCCCCTGTCTCCGAAAAAACGCCTTTCGTACGGCTAACGGAAAAAAAACAAAAATTTTTCTCCTTTTTTTCCCCCGGGGGGAAATTCCAAAAACGGGCTTCGTTAGGGGTTTAGCCACTGCTAAAAGGGGGAAAACCTGCCAAATTTCATGATTTTAGCTCAAACCATAACTTCAAAAAACCGTGGACAGACAAATAAATATATATACCTACCTACATATAAATATATCCAATTTTCAAAAATTATATATATATATATATATATATATATATATATATATATATATATATATATATATATATATATATAATATATATATATATATATAGATTAACACCTCTATGTAGTAGAAAATTGATATAAAGCTAAGTTTAAGTGTATATACTTAAAGTTTAAAAAATGGCATATTAAGGTACCTACACACATTCCGAAAATCTTCAGATCGATTAAAATAAAAATAAAATAATGAGAATGTAAGGTTTAAATAATTATTTATTAATTATAAATAGTTTACATCTACCACATTTGGCAAAAATTTTTTTACGTGGAAAAAAAAACCCCGCCCCGGGGGGATTAAAAAGGTTTTAAAAACCTATGGTAAATTTTCTAGTCAATTTCGGAAAAAAATATTTTTCAACAAAATTTTGGTAAGGATTTTAGGCATAAAGTACCATAGGAATTATTAAAAAAAAGTTTGTTACCGTGCCGTCTAAACACTCTTGAAAAAATTTATCAAACTGATAACTGACGCAGTTATATGTAAGGGTAAGGATTTATTTGGCCTTGAAATTGGCAATCAGGAAATATTAATACTAAAAAAAAAACAAAGAAATCCATAAATTAAACATTTTAAAATTATTTGGAATCTGTAAAATAATGTCCTACCGTTTGGAAGAATATAAATATACTTAAAAACGAATTAGAGCTTCTTATTTAATGGTAACATTCCAGCTCTTTCAAAATAAAATATTAAACAGGTTTTCAGCCTAATTTGCTCTTGATTTTTACCTTTCATAAAGTAGATTTAAAATTGGTAGTTGTAATTATAAATATTATTTTATGACAAAGGACAAAAATGCTAAATACCAAATAAATCTTAAAATATTTATGCACCCCTGTGATATAAAGTCCACAGTTATAGAAAGATTTTTCGGTGTATTCTACTATTCGAAGTGCGTCGGCAAGATTTTGAAATTATTTTAAAAGAAGCCGACATTTCAAGAAGATTAAACAAGTTACTTAAGGCTCGTTCACACGATGACAGCAGATCGCGGCATTAAACTTTCGCGGCAAGGTGCCCCCAGGTCCCCCGTTTGAAAAACGGGGTCTCGAGGTCGTGATGTCGTGACACTATTGCCACATATGATTTTTTCTTAATATATGACACCGTGACACCCTCGATTCCACGACACTGAACATCGACGTTAAATGTCTCGTTAACTTTCATCGTTTGAACGTTGACGACAGCGAGTGTGCGACATTGCGTTTCATTAAACCACATATTACAATATTTGGCGCGCTCTTGTAATTTGGTTTGTTATTTAGTCAAACAAAGTCCATTCTGTCCTGCTCGAGTTATGAAAATTAAAAGGGGGGTTTTGGGGTTTCCCCAATTGCAATTTTTTTTTAAATTTTTTTTCCCCTACGTCTAGTTCATTTCCCCTAACCCACAAAAAGCTTTTTTTTTTCCTTTTTTACTTTTTAATTACTTTTTGTAACACTTTTGCCAGTGCAGATACCGTGTTTTGCCATTTTTATAAGACGTATGTCGTGGTATAGTCTGTCCCAAAGTATATCGTTATGGCTTTTGACGGACCATACCCCAAAAACCTTTTTAAAGATTTTATTACCTATTGTTATTGGGAAAAAACCCCTTTGTTCATAACGGGAGGAGTGGGCCAGGTATTTTTGAGTATTAACCATTAGGCATAAAAAATTTTTTTTGGGTAATATTTTAGTGGTAGTGTTGAATAACCGTTTTTACTGTGCGTTTCAAAAAATTGTTTTACGGGAATATAAAATATGTCGCGTCGAAATCATTTGTCATTAGATGCAAGACAGGTTGTGAAAAATGTGTATGAAACTTTAATCAGTAGAGTTCTAATTAAACAAGAAGCTTTAAAAGAAACCTGTCTACTTACAAAACTCCAATATCATGGATAAAGGGGGATTATTATTAGTGAAAATTAAACAAAAGAAAAAAAAACCAGTGATTTAATCTCCCATATAGACAATAGTGATCAGGACCCAAAAAGAAAAATATATTGTCTTTATGAAAAAAGGAGTTATTCTACCTTGGTTTTAAATGGAAAAAGGGCTGGGGAAAAACCCAAAATAAAAAAAAGGGGTTTAAATACCGCAAAATAGACAAAAAAAGTAGTAATGGAATCCCGATTAAAGCCTTGGAATTTTTCCTTCAAGAAATTAAAAAAAATAGGTTAGAAAAAAAAATCCATAATTTATTTTTGAAAATGGTTTGATAAAACGACACAGTATCCCCAAAAGGTGGGTTTTTTCCCCTCAAAGGGTGTCAGACGAAAAAAAGTAAATAAAGAAAAAGCATAACCATAATACACGCTGGTTCAAAAAAAGGATTTTTTTCCCCCTGCTTGCTGTTGTCTGCAAAGATAATTAAGGTTCGCTTGGATTATCATGAGGATACAAAAGCAGAACTTTTGAAAACTGGTTTCAAAATTATCTTTTAAAAAAAAATTTCCCAAAAAACAGTGTTATTGTCATGGATAACCCCAATTTCCCCAACCGTCTGCTACACAAAGCACCAGCTTCATCAAGTTCAAAACTAAATCCATATTGTGTCATTAGAGACAAGTTAATATATTTAACAGCAATAATGCATTTATGGATAGGTAGATAAATGTATCACAAAATGTTTGTTAACCTTTTTGTTAGTTAAACAACGAATAGGGTTAGTTAAGTTGGGCTTAAATCAGGAGCTCCCCAACTTTTTCATATGTCAGCGTATTTTACGGTTTAATTTTAATTTAAAATAGAAAAAAAATGTAAATGGAAACTTTATGATCTTCACACATTTTTTCAAAGTAGGAAATATTGCTACTACCATTTCTGGCTCCACGTTGAGCTTTGAGCGATATTTGCTCTTTATTACAGCCAGGCCCATACTATCCAATGAGCTGTTAGGTTATACTATCAATACAGGGGCTCCGTAACTTAAGGGGCGCCGCGAACGTAAAGATGAGGAATTTTAAATATGCTAAATCTCCATATCGAAACAATTATTATCGAAACAATTCAACTAGGCATTGAGACCTATATTCCCCACACTAAAAAAAAACCCCCCCTAATTTTTAAATCAAAAACCATGGTTTTTTTAAAAATTTTTAAAAAAGCCAGACTTTTGAAAATTCAAGCCCAAAAAAGTTTTTAAAAAACCCCGTCCCGAAAATCAACAGGCTAACATCAAACGAGAAATCAGTATAATCAGACCATCTCAAAAGCAAAAGACCGTTTTAACAATCTTTTAAAAGACAAATTTTCTCTTGCTCAAAGGGATAAAGGTCCTTTGCTAAAAAAAATGAGTCAGAACTTTTGCCCAATTCTTTTCCCCCTAATCTCTGAAGATGGGGGCTCTCCCTTAAAAAGGAAAACCGGACTATTTGCCAAAAAATTTTTTCTACCAATTTTACGCTTGATCCTTCATTTATCTTCCACTTCCAACAGTTGCCCCCCGTTTCTCATTAAATGTCCAAATTTTTAATTTTTTAAAAATCAAAAAAAATCAAGCGTATTCTTTTTTTCTCTCAATACAAAAAAAAACGTCTGGGCTGGATGGCATCCCCGAAATCGTCTTAAAAAAAAAATGCCCCCGAGCTTGCACCCATCCTAACTCCCCTTTCAATCTCTTGACAGGGGGGTTTTTTGGGGAGCTGGAAAGCTGCACGGGGGCCCCGTCCCCAAAAAAGTGTGAAAAAATCTCCCTTCTAACTATAGACCTATATCTCTTTTTTTCAGTTGTTTGCAAAGTAATGGAAAAATTCATTAATTCCCAAATCTTAAAGTAAAAGAAAAACATAGGATTTTTATATGATCAATATGGATTCCGTCACAGTAGATCCACAGCTGATCTTCTTTCCTTTGTCTCCAACTGAAACAACCCCCTTGAGTTTCTTGGTGAATCCCAGATCTTGCTCTTGACATATCCAAAGCTTTCGATCAGGGGGGAAAAATAAGCTTCTTAACAAACTTCCTTCTTATGGTTTCCCCACCTAATTTTTCCTTGGCTTTCCAGTTTTTTCTTATCGACGTATATCAGGGTAAAAGATGGTCATTCCTCCAGCTTTAATTTTAATGGGGGGGTGCCCCAGGGGCTCAGTGCCCCCCCCGCTGCCCCTTTTACACATTAAAAAATCTTCTCTTTCCAAAAATTCAATCCCATTCATATTTTGGCGACGATAGTACCCTCCACTCTAGTATTCAACTTAAGCCACCATGTAATTTGATTTGGAAAACAAGCGCAGGTCAATGCAGATATCACTTTCAAAAAAACCCCAAACATCTTGGGGTTTGGGGGAAATTTTAAATAAAGTCTTAGGCCAATGCGGGGCCAATGATGGGGTTTTTTAGAATAAGTTCTTTTAAAAAAATTATCATCCAAAAGCATACACAACAAAAAAAAAGTGCATCTTTTTTACTGTCATAAGCCTTATCATGCTGTAGACCAAATTTCTTGCCTATGATTTTTCCGGGGGCCCGAGACCTTTTTGGTTTTTGATGGATTTGTTTACTAATAGTTTAGTTAGCGAAGGGTACTTTTAAAATAAGTTTTCAAACAATTCTTCCACCATAATATGAACCATGTCGAGAGCAACCGATAAAATAAGTTCTTTGGCGATTGTGTCAGGTTTTTTGCACTTTGTTACCCTGTATGCCAACTTGAAAGATGCTAGCAGTGCGTCGCTAGGTATAGTCTGTCTCAAAGTATACCGTGTTAGCTCTTGCCTTCATTTATTATTTATCCGACAGCAATAAAACTGCGGATCGGGGGGTATTTTAAAAAAAGAACATTAGGGACGGACTTTAATAATATAAAAAATTTTTAATTTATTGTTTATTTAAGTAAGTATAATCTTAAAAATTTATTAAAAAAATTTAAAAATATGCAAAGTTTTAATAAAATTTTTTTGTGCATTATCTATACATAAATTCATTTTTAATCTAAATATCTAAATCTAATTCGTTTCACTACCCCGAGTCATCATTGAGATTAATTACAATAGGATTTATGTTTTTTTGGTTAGAAATGAAAAGGGCCTAATTTTTTTTTAATGTGTTTTTAGTAATTTTTTTTCCCGCTCTCAACGTATGTTTGAATTAATTTTTTTTTCAAATTTATAACACTGGGACTTAAAGTAGGTGTAATATTTTCTGCTCTAATCTTTGTTTTTTTTGGTTCCCCAAATGCTCTATGGGGTTAAACATACAGTGATACGGGGAAACCGTAAGACAAAAATGCCCAGCCTGTTCAACCAAATTATCATATACATATTATTTTTAATTGCCCCTGAATTTTCTAACAAATATTCATGGATATCAGATTTTAAACTTGATGAAGCTGGTGCTTTGTGTAGCAGACGGGGGTGGTAGCTTCCTTGTTCTGACCATAACACTGTTGTCTGGAATATTTTTTAAAAAAAAATTTTGAAAAACCGTTTTCAAAAAATTTGCCTTTTTTCCTCATGATAATCCCCAACTAGAATTATTAATATTCTTTGCAGACAACAGTAAGCAGTTTGGGACAAATCCGTCTTCTGAACCAGCGTGTATTATGGTAATGGTTTCCTTTATTTGAAGGGGGTTTCGTCTGACAGTTTTGACTGGAATAAACCCCTCCTTTGGATACTGTGTCGTGTGTATCGAACCATGTTGCATCAAAAGGAAATTATGGATCTGTTTTCTAACCTTTTATCTTTTAAAAATTTTTGGGTAATTAAAACCCCCGGGGGAATCTGTGCGATTCCATTACTACTTGTTTTTTGTCTTTTTTTGCGGTATTTAAAACCCATTTTACAAACAACTCTATGGAGGGTGGCGCGGCTAATATTTGTATTGGTTTCGTCTTCGTCTAGCTTCTTTTTCAGTTTATCCAATTTGGAATAACTCCGTTTTCCCTAAAAAAATATTTTTTCCCCTTTTTAAATTGGGTCCTGCTCCCTTTTTGGTTTTATAGGGGAGATTGAAAATCACTACGTTTTTTTTTTTTGTTTAATTCTTCATTTTAAAAAATAATATCCCTTATCGATGATTTTGGGGGTTTTTTGGGAGACGGGGTTTTTTTTTAAATTTTTTGTTTAATTACCCCCCAAAAGAAAATTTTTAAACATTTTTTAAAACCCCTTTTTTGAACTAAAAAAAGTTTTTTGACGGGAAAAGATATTCTCGTAAAAAAATTTTTTAAAAAGAATTAAAAACTCCACAAAATTTTTAAAAATTTCAGCCCCTTGTTGGGGGTTAAAAATCAAAAAATTTCCTTCCCCCCCTGCCCTTATGATAAAATTTAATTTAAAAACCAAAGGGAAAAAAAACAAACGCGGGTTTTTTGGGGGGAAATGGGCAAAAAAAAACCCCCAAAATTTTTAAAAATTTAAAACCCCCTTCTAAAAAAAATTTTAATTAAAAAATTTTTCCGGTTTACCTTTTTTGTTTTTTAAGAAAAACCCGGGTTTTTAAAAAATTTAATAATGTAAAGGGGTTTAAGTGAACTAAAAAGGAACTTTTTAAATGGACTTTTGATTAAAAAAGAAAAAAAATTTTTTTAAAATAAGATCCACAGCCAAAATATTTGGGGGGTAAAAAAACAAAAAAGTAAGAATTTTGGGGTTGCCCAAGCCCAAAAAGGTTTTTAAAAGGGGGACTTTTTGTTTTTAAGAAATTTTTTTAATTTTTTAAAACAAAAACCCTAAAAATACCAAAAAAATTAAAACCCCCCACAGTTTTTTTGGGGCCAAAAAAAAACTTTTAAATTAAAAATAAGGCAAAAAGGTCCTTCTTTAGATGAATTTAGAATGAAAATTTTGGGAAACGCCTTTCCCCCCCGACATAAAAAAAAATATTCTTGAGGATTTTAATTTGGGATACAAAACCCCCAAACCTTAGACAAGGGCAGCTGCTTTGGCTTTCGAAGATAACGCCTACAAGGCTAAATGAAACTTTGGTTTGCAGAACTTGGCCGCTCTTAAGTAAAGGATTAGTATTGGTTGACTTTTTTTCGCACCCGCCAACATGATCGTATTTTTAATGCATTGTGCTGGACAAGATTTTTGGTCCCTTAATCTAACATAAGTTAAAGGTCCTGTAAAAGAGATATCTGCATAACCCTACGTTTGCTTTCCAAATCAGCTTTAAAGGTTAGTTTGAGAAATTGAATACTGGAATAAAGGGTCCTATAGTCTGTAAAACTATAAATTGAAGGAGAAAAGATCGTAAATGTGAAGTAGGAATAGAGTTGGTGCCAGTACTGAGTTTAGGGGCACCCCAGCCTTAATTTGATAAAGGCTACAAAAGCAACAATCTACAATAACTAATATTCGTTGATAAGAAACAAAACTGAAAAGCCAATAACTAGTTTAGATCTCATTATGTCAGACCTAGTCAAAAGCCCAGGTATATCAAGAGCAATCGTCAAAAAACTTAAGGAACTTATTCTAGTTGTGTAAACCAATAAAAGACGATCTGCTGTGGATCTTTTGTAACGGATTTCATACTGTATGTAACGTATAATTTTGTGCTTTTCCAAATACTTTAGAATTTGGAATTGATTAAATTTTTCCATTAGTTTGCAAACGACTAAAACAAAAGATAAAGGTTTATAATTAGATGGGAGAGTTTTAGATCCTTTCTTGGGAATGGGTTGCACACGAGTGTTCTTCCAGCTCTCCGGAAAAAGCTTGTGTCATAAGAAAATCCTAGGCGAGTGAGGACAGGCGCAAGTTCGGAATCACAGTTTTGAAAGACAATTGCTAGTATTACATCCAACCCAGAAGAGTTCTTAGTGGTAAGAGAAGAAAGAATTGCTTGATCGACTTCACCTTAAATACGATTTAGGATATTTTATGAAAAACAGAAGAAAACTGTTGTAAGAGACAGATTAACGGGAGAATCAAGGGTAGACTTGGTAGAAAATTGTTTGGGGTGGAAAGGGTTTGAATTATCATTGAGAACCCTGGGAAAGTAGATGGTTTTTATCATAAAATTGGTGAGATAATTACTAACTGCGAAGGTTTTGGTTGCTCTGCCCTGAGGGTCAGTTTTTGTAGATCATAGCCAGTCCTTATTATGGACATTAAAATCACTAAGAACGATTTCTTTGACCAAGGGAAACTTGGAAATTATATTGTATATATAGCAGATAAATTTGATAGATGACCTAAATGTAAAGCTTAGGCCAGATGATGTTAGGTCTACCTGATTTCAGGTTAGATACTTTAGCACAAATCAGATCGTTGCGAACCTAAGCACATACGCGGCCATGGGGACGAAAGAATAAAATAAGTGTGTATATAACCTGGAAAAAGTAGATGGTTGGTTTAAATTTGGAAGGGTGCTTTTAATTGGGAAAAATTTAATTTAAAAACTTTTTCTTTAAAATTTGCAAACAGAGCACATTCTGCGATGCTTATAAGTATTATTGTCTTGCAAAATTTAAAACTAACAAGTTTTGTTTTAAAATTAAAAAAAAAATTTTAACTTTAATGCTTTAAAGCGAAAAAATGTAGTAGAGTTGTTCACGCAACATTTACAAAAATGTTTTTAATTGTTTAGCCATTTTGGATATATTTTTTTATTTTTAAATAAATTATAAGTGCATTAGTGCACCCTAATCAAGATTTTTTAATACTCTAATGTTGCGTCCTTTAAAAAGTTAAAATTGACTAATCACTTTAGTTTTATAAATTACTTGTAAAAACATTTTTCTTTTAAACTTAAAAGGTTGCTACGATATTCTAGTCAGTTAGTCCAGTACTTTTCCATTGTTTTGGTTTAAAACAGCTTTTTAAAAATGGTTAATTTTATCAACCTGACTCAAAAAATTTTAAAGAATAATTCTTTACAAGTAACCCGTACAATCCCACATTTTGCAAGGCGAACTTAATATTGCGTTTATGTCATTTATTTTTTGTCTTATAACTAAATTGTTCAGAAACTACTCAATAAAGATTAATTAAATCCTTGATGTAAATTTGTATTTTTTTTAACGTATTTCTAAGGATTTATTTTACATAAGTAGTTTTGTGTGTGTGGTGTGTTTGACAAGTTGATGTATCCAATTATTTATAATTTTAATAATATAGGTTATTTTAAAACGATAAGAACCCGAACAGAAGTAAACAAAAAGTAATAACAAAATTTAGTCTTTTGTAATGTACTTTTCTTACCTTAGTTTCGTTTTGTTCTCCTTACTTTACTGGCTTTATTTTTTTCTGCTACATTTTCTCCATTGCCTAAAATTATTAAAAGGTAAACACTAAAACAACTTATACGTAATAGATTAGAAGGGATAACTAAATAAAGTGGACTCGAAATATCTTAACATATTTTTGATAAGAATATAGTGAAATGATCGTTTTACTTCTTAATAAATAATTTATTTAATGCAGATAAAGTCTAGTAGAATAAAAATAGCTTTTGTTGTTTTATAATTATAATCATTAAAAACTGTTTTATGTAATGATTTAAGACAAAGAACTAAAAAGTTTAAAAATGTAAATATTTTTATTAGTGATGAGCGAGACCGGTCTTGGTCTTGCGGTCTTGGTCTTGGTCTTCCAGCAAGACCAAGACCGAGACCAAGACCAAGACCGCCTTTTCGCGTGCGAGACCAAGACCAAGACTGGGGTATGCAAGTCCAAGACCGAGGAGTGCAAGACTACGCAAGACCAAGACCGACCTGCAAGACTGTTGCACTATTCTAATTTTTTTTAATATTATAAAATTTAATTTTTATATTCCATATACAGAGGTATTTCATACAGACATGACAAAAAATGTGTCAAGAACTGCTCAAAAAAGGCGATTATTTAATAAGTAACAAGTTTCTTTAATTAAATAATAATTAAATTATTTACTTTGTTCTTTTATACAGTTTTCTAACAACGATAACGAGTAAATTCAATAACATGTTTCAAAAATAATAGGATTGTGACTTAATAGTCCGACAAAGCTCTATATTTCCGAAACCATTCAAGACAGAAAAAATATGGGTACAAAAGTTATATTAGCTGAAAATTACTTTCTTATTCCTAATGTTTTTTTTTAAATTAGCTATCTAGTGATGCCACTTACAGGGTGGATCAAAAATTGAAGCGCTATAAATAAAAAACCATTTAAATAAATTTAAAATATGCTTTTTAATCAAATAATTCAGATGTACGTGTAAGCTTAAAATAGGTATATTTTAATATTTTAATGCAAAAAATATACTCGCAATTTTTATTTATTTTTAAGTATTAAAAATATATTTTATTCAAGATTACTTACTTTAAATTATTACTACAAAAAAAAGCAAGACCAGCAAGACTCTTGCAGCAAGACCAAGACCAAAGGGAACAAGGACCTTCCTTTGGCTTGCAAGACTAAGATCAAGACCAGGCTTGCAAGACCAAGACCAAGACCAGGCTTGCAAGACCAAGACCAAGACTAGCCCGGTCTTGGTCTTGGTCTTGCTTTGCTCATCACTAATTTTTAAGTTTCATTAATTATTAAAGGAAATATAAAAGTTTAAAGCAAACGTATTTTTAATTTAACTTTAAAAAATAATTTAAATTGCGGAAATGTTAATTCTTTACACAAGAACTTTCAAAAATTAATGTTTTGTGCAAATAGTACGTTTTTCAAAAGGAATATGTATTCAGAAAAAGACCCTTAAAAATATTTTTTTGTGATTTTACACATGCCAAAACATAAAGAACTGAGATTATTATTACCTTGTTTTATTAATCCTTTAAAATTAAATTTTCGAAAAAGGTAAATTTTGTTAATTTCATTTAGGAAAACAGATCATCCAAATGACCTTTAAAACAAATTGGTTAGACGTGGAAATGTCCATAACCGATATAAAAAATTATAATAAAATTATTAAATAAAAATAAAACAAAATAATAATTACCCACCAAAATAATTTCATGACAAATATATCTCGTGTTACCTTATAGAAAATGGTTAAAAATTAATTTATAAATTACCGAAAGACTAAACCAAAGAATGTCTTATAAAACCCATTTACTTTATTTAATTTTTTTGCAGTAAGTAAGTAAAAGGTAAGGTAAGTAAAATAATTTCATGACAAATATATCTCGTGTTACCTTATAGGAAATGGTTAAAAATTAATTTATAAATTACCGAATGACTAAACCAAAGAATGTCTTATAAAACCCATTTACTTTATTTAATTTTTTTGCAGTAAGTCTTTATAAATGATATTAAGTTAATTAAAAAAAAAATATTTAGTTTTTAAACAGCGAACGTGTATTTTTTATTACATTAAAAAAATTATAAAGGAGTAATTTAAACTTTGTCCTTAGTAAAAGTTTTGATTAAAAAAGTATTGTTTTTCTCTTTTTAGGTGACAATTACCAGAACACCAAGATTTGATTGTAATATTCATAAAAAATTTCGTGTTTATTTGTTTCTTCAGGTTTACAGTAAAAAACACTTTTACCTTTTGGGGAACGAACTTTTTTATAACAATTAACTTTAGAAAGCACCTAAACATAAATTAACAGTTACCGTAACTTGATAAACAGTAAAAAAATATCTCAATAAACATTACATTATCTAATTCTGATAAGAAATCTATAAAATAATATTTCAATATTTATCGGAACTATATAAATCACTTTTCTAAAAATCGTGCGTAAGGATGTTTTGTACATTTTTGTTGGCTAATATTGAACAAGTCCCTCAAGTTTCTTGGTAAATACCAAATCGTTGCTCTTGACATAAATTAAAGGCTTTTGAGCAAGCCTGGCATGATGTGCTTTTTTACTAAATTTCATACGAACTTTTAACTAAGCTTTGTTCCTAGCTCTCCGATTTCGATTTATTTGATGTAAGTATATTATTTACTCAGTTGCTTATTTTCCAGCTATCACCAAGTTAATGTTGGGGTACTCCAGGGCTCATCACTGGTACACTATTTCTTCGAAATCAACGATCTTCTTTCTTCCACGATCAATTCCATCCGTAGCTTTACTGACGAGAGTATCCTTTTCTCTAATATTCAGCTTCTTAAGCCAGTCTCTAAGCTTGATTTAAAAAACAAGTGGTGGATAATGCAGATATCACTTTTGCAGGACCTTAAATTAATATTGGATAGGGACACCTCAAAAACACAATTATGTTGTTTTCAAGATAACGTGAGTAACGAGAACAAACTAAAATAGTTTGCCAATTTTTATACCTAAACGAGCCTAAATTTATTAGGGTGGCGTCCATTAATTACGTTTTTTACGTTTAGGGGAGGGTAGGGGGTCGAGCCGAATCTCACTTAATCTCACGTAGAAAAGAGGAGGGTCTCGGTAAATATCACGATTTTTTTTTTTTTGACAAGAAATAGTTTAAAATTGCGAGAAAACTGGGATAAAATAGGTAAAACATTTTTCTCCACCAAAACATACCTCATCCTATACAAGCTAATCTTAGACAATAATATCTTCCCACTGTGATTTTAGACGACGTTCTTAGTAGTTTTAAATACTAATCACTAGTCCTAAATAAAAATAATTAAGTAAATTATGTTTTTTTTTTTAATAAATACAACACAATCAAGCACAGATTAGTGTATTTACACTAAAAATACGAATTTTGAAAAATCTTACGTGAGATTAGGGGGGCGAGGGAGTCGAGCCAAATCTTACGACATCTCACCAAGGGAAAATGGGGTCAAAAAACCGCCTCACGTAATTAATGAATACCCCCTTTGGCATAAACACATTAATCTATAGCCACAAAGCTTTAAAAACACTCGGATTTCTTTTTCGAACCAGAAAGTATTTTTTACTAGCGTGTGGAAAGCAGCACTTTTCCGCACGCAATTTAGTTTGGAAAGTGTCACTTTTCCGCACTAGTGCGGAAAATAATCACTTTTCCGCACTAGTGCGGAAAAGTAAACCCTTGCAAATTTTCCACTTAAACAGGTACTTAAAATGTTTTTAATTCTGAAGTTTGACTTAGTATAATTCTATTATTGGCATAGTATTCTTTTATTTGTACAAATTAGGTGTAAAATCAACGAAATATTCACTAAAATTAATATTGTTTTAAAAACATTGTTTTAAACATCCTGGTATATATTAAACTTGCTTGTCAGATTTTTAGTTTTGACCGGTGCCGGTGTCCATATTATAAAAGATCAAAGTCATTAAAAGTCATCGATAATTAAAAGTGTCTTTAGTACATTCTGATCGGTATCGTCGATTTTGAATAAAAACGTTTCCCATGGAGTCTTCTGACGAGGAATTACCTGAATCCATTCTCAAAGCAGCCGAAATAGCAAATTTAGATTTGTTGCCGTCCAAGTCGAGGCACAGGTACGAGAAAGAATATACAGCATTTACAAGCGGGTTTGGCGAGAAAAAAATCAAAAGTATGAAAGAAGAAGTTTTTATGGCATATTTCGCGGAACTTGCTAAAACATGTAAACCCAATACCTTATGGTCAAGGTATTCCATGTTAAAAAGTGTCATTAAGATCGAAAAGAACATGGATTTAAGCAAATATTTCAAAGTTACATCATTTTTGAAGAAGCAAAATGTGGGATTTAGACCCAAGAAAGGGGCCCCAAATTTTCTCAAAAGATGAAATAAAAAAATTTTTAAAAAATGTTTAAAATATGTTATCTAGGAAAATAGCTACAATTTTCAGCCACCCTGGGGGTTGTCGTCGAAAGGTTGATAAAAATTAGCATTGATGATATTGACGATGGGGGGAAAATCTTTTAATTGTAAATATTCCAGACTCCAAAAACCTTTAGCCGAATTTTTTCATTTTTAAAAAGGAAATTAAAATAAAAAAATTTTACTTTGTAAAAAAGTATTATTTTAGGGCCCCGAAACAAAAAAAAGATTTTTTTTTAAAATTACAAAAAATTGGCTTGTATTCCGGCAAAGGAATAAATACTTTTGGCAAGATGCCCTCTGAAAAAACTGCCTATTTCCCGTTTTCCCAAAACCCCAGAACTTTACACGGGACATAGCTTTGGGCCTTTTTCCCTCAGCTAAATTTTAAGCTAATTCTGGTGAAGGCATAACAATTTTAAAACTTGGAGGTTGGAAGTCATCTAATTGCAGGGCTACCTAGAAAGCTCTCCCAGTTTCAAAAAACATCAAACAAAATTTACCCCAAAAATTCATCTCCTTTAACAAAACCAAAACGCACTAAAGGCCCATTGTCCGTCTTCTCAAGCAACAATGTGTCTCTGTTCCCTTAACAGACCAGTTTAAATTGCACCTCCAACGGGCCAATTTTCCAATTCCCCAACTTACCCAAAACCCTTGCCTCTGCGATTCATTTGCAAAATCCTACCAACTGTTCTTTTACATTAATGTTGTTAATAAAAAAA
This sequence comes from Listronotus oregonensis, assembly GCA_019359885.1. Classification (NCBI taxonomy): domain Eukaryota; kingdom Metazoa; phylum Arthropoda; class Insecta; order Coleoptera; family Curculionidae; genus Listronotus; species Listronotus oregonensis. Next base: position 17,472 of record JAHBCN010014755.1, read on the forward strand.
GAAAGTAATGGTAAAAAAAATATTATCTA
>JAHBCN010014756.1:0-22030 GCA_019359885.1 Listronotus oregonensis
GAAAGCATAACAGCTATCTCTATCTCGGATAATTTATTTACATTTAGTTGCTTGTCTCGTTGTTTGTCTCTGGTGTGGATGATACCGATGAAGATATTCCTCTTGATCAAGTTGCCCAACTTGTGTCTCGTGGTCGTGTGCAATTACTTTTTTAGAAATGTCAATGTTTCTATTGTTTTTTTAATACTTAAATTTTTATTTGTATTAATGCATTTTAACTTTTGAATAACAATCATATTATTAATTAATTTATACCAAAATATCAATTTATTTAAAGAAAACTTTAATTTAACACTATCTCGAAGTCGTAATAATTATAACATCAATATCAGTAATTATTTGATTTTAAGATTGATTGTTATCTTCGGAATCGATCTCATCATGTGACACGTTTTCATCATCATGCACGCAATTAGTTAGTAAGTTATTAGTATTAGTTAGTAAAAAAAAAATATAAACTAATTTAAGCACAAGGAGGTTTAAAGGTTTATGGAAGGCCAATGCTGTAGAAGAAAATTGTTTACGCGTGGAGGGCAGCGGGGGCACACTATATATCTTGCATTATACTTCTATAAAAGAGCCCACACACTTAACCCCCTGGAATACGGCTGGATGGAGAAATACAATTCCTTAGTATTTAAATAGTTTGAAGGAGATAAACTTCCTTGTTTGGTCAGCAAACTGATCAAAAATTCCGAGGGCACGGTGGGCTTGAACTTGACTTAAATGCAAGGTTTTAGCACTCCCGATTTTCTTTCGGAATTCGATTCCTGGACCCGAAAGAAGGTCATAAAAAAATTCCACCGTAATACTTAGAGCCGATTTCAAAAAAAAAAAAAAAAATTGGAAAATGCAGAGTTCAAAAAATGGGTATTTGTTTTATTACGCGTATCCTCTAGGACTTGGGACATGCTCAATTTGGTAGAAATAAGATTTTCAGACATGCTGCAATAAAATAACCAAGGCAGACAAACCTTTTCTTAAATACAGCTTCAAATATACCTTTAATTTGAGTGTCTTGACGAAAGAAGGATTGAAGAAAAAACTGAATTTTTAATAACTCGGAATTTTAGTGACAAATAATGTTTAATATTGGTAAAAAAATACAGTTTTATCATTTTAAAGTAATATCGAGGTAAAAAACAATGGTATAGAAATCAAAGTTACTCTAATTTTTTAATCGAATCCACATACTAATGAGCGATTCGTTATAAATGGACCCTATTTCAATCTCGGTCTGCGGTCAGTAATCTAGTCCCATTATCTGGATGACCTTTCTTGACTTTATATTTGTTAAAAACCTATGTGAACCACACCTGAAGACGAAACTATCCACATACCGCCACAGGTTGGACGAATTTTTTAATTTCAAAAGTTCCCATAATAATTGATTGATCAATCAATCAATATCAATCCCATAATAACGTCCAAAGCTGGCGAGAAAACCACCTCTACAGAAATATTAGCATTTTGACAAGATGTTTCGGCCTTGATCGATCGTATTAAAGGAACTCGAAACATTGTTAATCCCCATTTGAAGTTTAATAATGATGGTAGGGAAGGGTTTCTTAAAATTTGCCTTTCAGTGCAAGCACATGATTCTGCAGTGAGAGATGATGACAAAAATATATAGAGGGCGTAGCTGCAAAAAGATTTAACAATTCCGAAATAAAAAAATTGTTCTGTCAATAACTGCAGCCACACAAGATAACGAAGAAAATGTTATGATATCTCTTACAAATCAATTTTTTTTTGCTGGCACAATTGCGACCGTTTTGAAACTCGCTAATATATTAGCGGGGATCCTGTCTAATGCCAGTAGCTTTCCATGTACCTGTTTTGCCTAAAAAGAAAGCTTGAACACTTACGGTAAAAAGAGGACTATAGAAAAGAATGGAAAAAGAGTAACTTTAAAAGTCCATTGCAAAAAAATATAAGAATTACTCAAATGCGCCGGTTCTTTCTAGAGGCACGGATGATTCCAGATAAATTCTTGACATCATTGCACCTCCCGAATTGCATTTAATGCTTGGATTAGTAAACACTCTTAATAATGGGATGGGCTAAAAGGTGCAATGTTAGCCAAGAATTTGTGCATGGGGCCCCTGCATTCGCTGGTAACTTACGCAAAATGCTTTTAGGCCAAGTTGTTTAAGTTATGTTAAATGTTTTCAAGAATTTCAAGCAGTGATAAAGTCTTGCCTTTTAATCACTCTACCAAACTACACACAAGCAATAGTCATATTTAAAAATCAAATCACTGTTACTCCAAAGGTCTATGCTGTTTTATTTTTCATATACCCGAGTTTTGCGCTAAAACAAAAAAGGGTTGAGGTTTTTTAGCGAGCAGGCCATTGAATTCGTGTACCATGATTTTGGAATAATGAGATACAAATATAAAGTCAAAAAATGTTATCCAGATTATGGGAGAGGATTACTGACCGCAGAGAATTCAATAGTGTTCATTTATAACTTATCACTCATTTGTAGATTTGACTAAAAAAATTAAAGTAATTTTGATCTCTGTACCATTGTTTTTTACCTCAGATACTTCAAAAACGATAAAATTGTTTATTTTTGTACCAATATAGAACATTATTTATCATTTCCAGAAATCAAAAATTCAATTTTTACTTATTCTTTTTTCGTCAAGAAACTTAAAGTAAAGGGATATTTTGAGCTGCATTTAAATAAAGGTTTGTTTACCTCTATTGCAGCATGTCGGAAAATCTTTTTCCACCAAATTGACCATGTTCCAAGTCCAAGAAAATACGCGTAAAAACAAAATACCCATTTTTTGAACATTGCATTTTCAATTGAAAAAAGAAAAGCTTTTTTTCAAAATCGGCTCTAAGGATTACGGTGGAATTTTTTTTCTGACCTTCTTTCGAGTCCAGGAATTGAATGCCGAAAGAAAATCGGGAGTGCTAAAACCTTGCATTAGGGTCACGTTCAAGCCCACCGTGAGGGTAATGATAGTATAATGATTTTTATTGAAACTATGCTTAGCCAAGGAAGTTTGAAGGTTTATGGGAGCCCAATACTATGGCCTATTCCAGCGTTTCTCAAAGTATGTTCCGCAGAACCCTGGGGTTCCGCACGACTTCGGCAAGGGTTCCGCGAAAAAAAAGATTCTCTGAGTCCAGAATCCTGAGTGGATTTTCAACTTACGTATTACCGAAAAATAAGTATTGCATGCAATAAGCGGACAAGGTGACCGATATGAGACTGCAACTTTAATCAATAAGACCCAGTGGCAGCTCTTGGATTTCCAAAATTTTTATCTAAAAAGTGAGACATGAGATCCACACTAAATTTACTAGATGCTATTGGCCTTAAGGGGAACACTGGTAAAAAAATTGAAATTTGCTAGTAAATAATCAAAATATCAGAAGCAAATCCTCTATTTGTATTTTTTTCGTGAATTTAATCAAATGTTATCGTCAAAACTCATATTTCGCTAAATTATCTATGTTTTTCTCATGCCTGGGGAGTGGCGCCTCCTACAACACTTAGCATTCTTGACTCCATTCAAAGAAGAGCTGTTCGTCTTATTAATGATCCCACACTTACAGAAAAGCTTCCTTCCGTTGCCCACCGACGAGCTGTAAGGTATCTGTCGCTCTTTTATAGGTATTTTCATGGCTCCGAAGAGTTGGCGAGTATAATTCCGCCTCTGGCAGTTCCCAGCAGAGCAACACGTAGTGCCACTTTTATACATTCTTTTACAGTCCATCTTAAGAGGCCCCCAACTTCCAACTTTGTTTGTTTCTTTATCCCTGTTCAGACTATGGAACCTGCTACACGCAGAAGTTTTCCCTTTTTTTCCAGATCTCCACATATTTAAGTCTCGTGCGAATAAACTCCCTCTTACCACACTTCAGACAGCCCCGGTACAGTACGGCCACAGCCTTCGTGGACTGTCCCAAGATAAAAAAAATTGTGAGAAGAGTGAAAATAGTTTCATTCCTAGCATTGATAGCCTTATCCATGTATAAAAATATCCTTTTTAATATTTCGTGTTCAAATTCCTTTTAGGTTCTTTAATAAAATATTTTTTTAAGTGTATGACTAATATATTTTGTAAAAAATAAATTATAACGATATTACGAGTCTATCGATTCCTATAATTTAAAATGCAAAAACATATTTATTTGTGCAGCATTAAGAGGGTTCCGTGTTTATTTTTCCTGTCACAAAGGGTTCCATATGTGAAAAAGTTTGAGAAACGCTGGCCTATTCGTTCAAAAAATGTCCGGCCCACTATAAAAATAACTGTCTTGGAGGCTCCCTTATGATTCTGTGCAGTAACAAAATTCCACGAAATTTTGTAATTTGTGGCCTATCTACACACTGATAAATCAGTGTGTAGGAAGTGTATACATTGGACAAAGCCGGAGTCCCGTTTTGTATGCAAAAAAAATTAAAAAAAAAACAGTGAAAGTATAGTTAGTTTAAATTTAAAATATGGAAATCCGGACTTGACCCACTATTCATGGCGCAAACTTTACAGGGCCTTCTCCCGTATCCACGCTGCCCTCCACGCGTAAACAATTTTATTTTACAGCATTGGCCTTTTACAAACTTCCTTGTGCTAAGCCAAAAATAAAAAAAATTACAACAAATCAAAATATCATCAAGGTTGTAAATTGAACGCCTAGCGCCTAGTATATTTTGAGAAACATTACCTGGCAGCGCGAATTCATTTCACTCATAATCATAGATTTCATATTACTTCTTGCTTTTTTCTTCAAAGCACACGATTGACACAGTTCTAAATATATATGAATTATCTCTCGAGTAACATTGCAGTAATTCTTTTTTATTTCATGATCCGTTGCCTTTTCTCCCTTGTGTCCTATTCTTAAATGAGCTGTGTGTATTACGTCATACATTTCACTTGCTGCACAATAAAAAATTCGCCCGGATTGATCTAAATGTTCCTTTTTAACCAGCTTATCCCTTCCGCCAACTGATATTAGATCATATCGTTTTAATCTACGATATTGTTTGGGTGATAATTTTTTAAGCCCCATCTGTTTCCTTTGTAGTGCCTCTTTGATTTCATTTACAATTTGCAAATAACGTTCGTCTGATAATATATATGACCTGTAATTTTTCTTCGTCATTAATTCCCATAATCTTTGTTCAAATTCAGCTTTCATTTTGGAATATTTTTGAAACCACACACACACAAGGCATAAAAATTCAGTAACCTACCCGTATATATCGAAGACTGTCTCTGACTCGAACAGTCAGAACGCGACGTGGGCAAAATGAATCCTTCGCCGCGCGAAATAACGGCGCGCCAGAACTTCATAGTCCGAGAGCTGGAGAACAATTTTCAGTAGCTTCTTGAGGCACTTTAAAAATTTGTGTAATTGGTAGCGGCCTTCTACCAAACCTAGAAGTTTTTTAATTCAAGGGTTGCTTTTTATTTTTAAAGTTTTGTTAAAAACAGTGTTAATCCTATAAAATAATAAACTAAATACTATCATTTACAAGGTTCTGAGCGTAGTTCCCACTATTTGTTTTCAATTATAGTGTAAATAAATGACCTCGCTAGCACATAACATAATTTGACGTAAATTTCAACTTTGTACAGGGGACTGTTTTATACTTTTAAGGACTACTTTTGAATACTGATCTTTTTATATACCCATATTATTAAAATTAAGATTGTTCTTTATAAAAAAATTAACTGTAAATAAATTATAGATAGATATAGGGACAGACATTGGGCTTTTGAAGGTATATGCTAATTTTTTTTCGACCAATACCGAATGACAAAAGGATTATGATGGTTATGAAGAAGGAAAGATCAATATTTTAAAATTAATATCAGTGTCATACATTTTTTCTCTCATACTTTCACAAAAGTCCATTCGTCGAATTTGATCGGATTACGTTGAAACTTAACATCTTATTTAAAAAGCAATATTTCATTAAATTTCTTTGTTTTACTTATTTGTTACAACATAATAAAACAAAAAAAGTTTAAAATAAATGATCTTACACTCGCATTTTCCCAAAACAATACAATTTCTTTATTTTCCATATAAAATATACCAAAGTTATGGGATTTAATATGAAAATAAGTGAGATAGATATTCATTTGACAGAGATGATACGATGCCGTTCCTTTGCCGTTTCTCTGCTTAATTAAGCAATGTTGCCGGATGGTTTTCTAATGATTTGTTATTATTAAAGGATTTTTTTTCGTTTGTCAGAAATGAAGTTTTTTTTATAAAAAAAAACTAACCAGAACTAATAAACAACACTACACGACAATTCCCTAGTTTTGGTTAGTTTTTTCTTGTTACATTGTAAATTTTCTATTTCTCGTAAAAATGAAAATAAATATATATATATATATATATATATATATATATATATATATATATATATATATATATATATATATATATATATATATATATATATATATATATATATATATATATATATATATATATATATATATATATATATATAATATTATATATATATATATATATATATATATATATCAATATACAGTGTTTCAAAAAACATGGACCATCGCTCGTGGGGTAATTCCTTGCTAAAAATAATAAAAAAGTCCTATGCACATGGGTCCGGAAACGCATGGTTTCGAAATACAGGAGTTAAAGTTTAATTTTTTTTCAATTTTTTTCAAATTACCTAAATACCACTCAACCGATTTTAGTGAAACTTAGAACTTGAAAGTGTATTATTAAAGTGCATAGTTTTAAGTAAAAATCTGCTTACAGCTGCGGCAGTGGCGTGCGTACGGGGTAACTGTAAAAATGTATTTAGAGAAAGAGTATGTGCGCCACTGACTTTTGCCAATTTTAATGCACCAGTTATGAAGCTTATTACATAAGCCACAAAAGTTACCTCTTGGTATTTTTTCGTTTAGGGTTTGCCTTAGTAGATATGGTTAATTTTATAAAAATGTGCAAAGTACCCATTCGTCGGCGTAATGAAAAAAGTAATCGTAGAAGCACCATGATTATTCAAAACTCTTGTTTTTGTACAATACACAATTGACTTAAAGCTAAAGAAAATGTTGAAAGTGACCACCATTAGCGTTGTTACAAGCATTTAACCTTCTCCGCAAAGATCTTCTTACTCTTCTGCAAATATTGTGTTCTTCTCTAATGATGACAAATGCATTTTCTATTCTTTCCAATAATTCTTCTCGTGTATTTAATGGTGTTTTATAAACTATTTCTTTTAAATGACCCCACAAATAAAAATATAGTGGATTCAGGTCCGGAGATCGAGGTGGCCATGGCACTGGACCTCCACGACCAATCCATCGGTGACCGTATGTGTCAGCTAAATATGTTGGAACCACATTGTACCATTTCTCACAAAAAGTGGTAGTAACTTCGGCAAATCATTTTGAAAAAAATTTACATATGACTCCTGTTCAAGACGATTTGGTAGAACAACAGGACCGATTATGTGATTTCCAATAACACCAGCCCAAATATTGATGGAAAATTGATACTGCGTCAATAATTGATACTAAGTCAATTGTGTATTGTACAAAAACAAGAGTTTTGAATAATCATGGTGTTTCTACGATTACTTTTTTCATTACGCCGACGAATGGGTACTTTGCACATTTTTATAAAAATAACCATATCTGCTAAGGGAAACCCTAAACGAAAAAATACCAAGAGGTAACTTTTGTGGCTTATGTAATAAGCTTCATATCTGGTGCATCAAAATTGGCAAAAGTCAGTGGCGCACATATTCTTTCTCCAAATACATTTTTACAGTTACCCCGTACGCACGCCACTGGCGCAGCTGTAAGCAGATTTTTACTTAAAACTATGCACTTTATTAATACACTTTCAAGTTCTAAGTTTTATTAAAATCGGTTGAGTGGTATTTAGGTCATTTGAAAAAAATTGAAAATAAATTGAAACTTTAACTCCCTGTATTTCGGAAACCATGCGTTTCCGGATCCATGTGCTTAGGACTTTTTTTATTATTTTTAGTAAGAATTACCCCACGAGCGATGGTCCATGTTTTTGAAACACCCTTATGTATATATATTATATATATATATATATATATATATATATATATATATATATATATATATATATATATATATATATATATATATATATATATATATATATATATATATATATATATATATATATATATATATATATATATTATATATATATACATATATATAAAAACGTTCGTTTAATGTACTTTAAAAAATATATGATACCCTTAGAAGCCAGAATAATAAAATTTGTTGAAAAACTTAACACTCTGTCATTTTCGGCACTTTTAATAATAGATTTACGGCCAAATGATGATCGCGTTATTAAATTTAGCAATGGACTTGGCAATTGTTAAAAGTTAACAACGGTTTAGAATGTGTAACAAAACGTCATTGTCAGTGTCATTCCATGATTTTAATAGGCAACCTGTCAAAATCTGATATTTTGTCCATTGCTAAATTTAACAACGATGATCATCACTCGGCCGTAAAAGTCATATATTTTTCAATTTCTGATTGCTAAGCTATTTTTATTATAAATGCGCCGTCGAACAGAATGAAAAAAGTCCGATTCCTTAATTTTTCAATTTTTATATAGTCAAAAATAGGGTGAACCCAACATCCAAATAATTACCTAATTTATAATGCTTTAAAGCTAAATTTAAATCTGTTGCAAAAATCTGACCCTTTTATTAGCCTTTTTCCTCTGAAGACTTAAAAAATATCCGCTAGGGGGAGCACCTGTGGGGAGGACAAATATTTGTTCTGTATGACAACATAAATTACTAACAAAATCAATAGATATACTGGGAAATTAAAATATTCAAAAACAATACTTTTCCGACTTAAAACATGTTATTCGTAGACCCGCTAGTAAATCTTGAATTAGTTATACAAAATACTGTAAGTTTATGGTTTCTTGCTTTCTGCAAAGACTCCTAAAATATTTCAAAAGCCAGATTCTTCTCCGACTCCAAAACTTTTGTCTTTACAGTTAAAAAGTCTTGTAAAAGGTTTTGAATAACATAAATAGCTTCTAAGTTTAGATTTTTTTACAAGCTTAAAAGCTTTACTTGGAGTCGATGGTAGAGTTATTCTACGATAAAAACTTTTATTAAAACTGCTTTGAAAGCAACTTCTGTTTAAATAAGTTGAGTCGTGAATCGAACGGACCTCGTGCGCATGATAAGGGCCTTTAGGCATTGTACAGAAAAAAGGAAAGAAATCTATAAACTTACAGGCTTTTTATGAATTAACTAACTTTTTAACTAAGACATTTTTATTACCTAAGGCGGGTAAACTACGATATGCAACCCATCGTTTTAAGTCCCGGAAAAGATTATCTTGTGTTTTTGAATATTTTGATTTTGCCCTAAGTACATCATCTTTGGTTAATTCGTTTTTAGTTCAGTACATTTTACGTTGTTGTCAATATAAAATTCAAATTATTTGTACCCCCCACTAGTGCTGCCCCTAGCTGGTATTTTTTAAGTCTTTAGAGGAAAAAGGCTAATTAACCTAAATACACTGGGTTTTTTCGATTTTTTTTCGGATTTCTTCTTTTTTAAATTTATTAAACAAAACGTGTTCTTTTTATCTGTATTTTTTTTCAATAGACGTTAAATGACAACGGACCCAATTTGATCTTCAGGTAATATTTCTTAAAAGTTTTGTACCTTACAAAATTTGTAGTTACGTCTCGTTACAACAGGCCTCACGGTACTTTTTGATACTTCAACTTCTTTAGCTATTTTGGAACTGGAACAAGGTTCGTTTGCTTCGACATCGGCACAAATATTTATATCTCTCTTAGGCTGAGCTGGATTAAGAGGTTCACCTTCCGGTTCTTCTTTGCGGTAACATTTTCTACAATTATTTATACAACCGTACTTTGCAAACGTTTTAAAAATATTTAAAATTGTTTGCGCAGTAGGAACTGGTTGATCCGGAAAGGCAGAAGCAAAACGTCCAATTACTTCGTCGGCACTTTCAGTCATACAGTACCATTTAAAAATACAAATCTTTTGTTCGCGAGAATAATACGTTTTCTTTAAACCAGCTACTCTCTCAAGTTGAGCTGGATTAGGAAGTTCATCTTCCAAATTTGGCTCTTCGTCACGGTAACATTTTCTACAATTATTTATACAACCCGACTTTTCAAACCTGTTGAAAATATTGAAAATTGTTTGCCTAGTAGGAACTGAATGATCCGGAAAGCCAAAAGCAAAACGTCCAATTACCTCGTCGGCGCTTTCAGCCAAACAGTACCATTTAAACATACAAATCTTTTGTCCGCGAGAATACATTTTCATTAAACTAGTTGCACTCAACACACTCACACACCGAAAGTTTATGTTGAAATGGCAGACTATAGGCGGACGCTCATAAAGCAGCTGCCGTCCCTCCGCCACCAGATGAATCAAATGAAGAGAAAGAAAAACATATCTCTTTTCTTTACACACAAGTCCTACCGCAAGATCGGGCTTAGTCTAGACAAGGAAAGAGAGAGGACGCATAGTCTAGCCAGCCGGAGTGTGCTCAATTAGACACCACCAGTGGCGTACGGCCAATGTAATAATTTTAATAAAACATCTTTAGGAAAGTTGTGAGATTTTGTGTGGTAAATTTCAAAATCCATAGGTACGATTAACTAACATCATTATATTTTTTGCAAGCTTCTATTTAATTTGCAATATTTGTTTGTATATTATGTGTTTGAGGTAAATTTTGCAACTGAATTTTCGAGCAGTTATTCTCAACCGATTGAGCTGAAATTTTGCTGCTGTTTAGTTTGGATAACAACGCATGGTTAGCTAAGTGACGTCATACTACATCCAATATGGCGGACAGCCCAAGATAGCGGGAGTTTTTTATACACTCCCATGATATGGGCAACAAGTGAAAGGATTTGCGCAAACGAATACGATAAATAAAATGATGTGACTCTTTAAATCCAACATGAGGGACTCCCAAAGGTGGTGGACTATGTTTTTTAATGCACCCCCATAATGTGGATGTCAAATAAAAGGGTTCAAGAGACAAAAAACATTTAAAATGGCGAAAAGCAAGATGGCCGCCCTAGCAATTTGAAAGATTTCGGCAGAAAAAACCCGGCAAAGGGTAGGGATAGGTTAATGGTGCTCAAACAAAGGTTGTAGAGATCAACAAGGATCGACTGTTTGCGATTTGAAAACATATCCAGCGATAACAAAAAATAAAAAATTAATTAATAGTAAAAAACATTCTTAAAAACTTTATTAATTTACATGTTCTGAAAAAAAGAAAATAAACTTTAAATTAAATCAAACCCATTAATTAATTACAGTAGACAATTTAAATGATATAAAGTGTGAGTGCCCATTTACTTAGACGCATTTGTTTTACGCACAAATTACATTTGAACCATTAAGAGAAAAAAAACTAAAAGAGAAAAAAATCACAATAAAATATCTTATTGCATTATTATAGTTGGATCAGTATAAGAATGAAAATTCGGTGCTCTTAAAATAAAATAATAATAAAAAGTAGCTAAGAAGTAGGGTTGTCGATAGGTCGATAGCACTATCGATAGTTCAAGAAGTACCTCTGTATGATACAAAGGAACTTCTCAAACTATCTATAGGGATCTTCCCAAGCGATACCCTATCTGGGAGCTTAATACTATCGATGTGCTATCGACCTATTCACAACCCTACTAAAAAGGTTTGATTTGAGCGGCCGCTTTTGCTTTATATATGGATTATTTTTACAGACACGTGCGGGAAGGGTCACAATATAAAATATAAAGGCGGCCGCCAGTTCAAATTAAACCTTTTTGGCTACTTTTTTTTTTTCCTTTCAAAGAGAACCGAATTTTCATTCTTATACTGATCCAACTATACGTGTTAAAGGCAAATGAAGCATCTTACGTCACTGGTCTGTAGACGACCTTCTTGCTAATTAATTATCGGTATGTTCTAAATGAAAAATGCAGGGAAAGCATTTTTGCTGGATTGTTAGGTATAGTCTGTCTCAAAGTATATTGTTATGGCTTTTGACGGACCATACCCCAATAAGCCTTTAACGATTTTATTACCTATTGTTATTGGGTAAACCCATTTGTTTATAAGGGCAGGGGTGGGACAGGTATTTCTTGAGTATTAACCATTGGGCATAAAAATATTTTGGCTAATATTTTAGTGGCAGTGTTAAATAAACGTTTTTACTGTGCGTTTCGAAAAAGTTGTTTTACGAGAATATAACTATGTCGCGTCGAAATCATTTGCCTTTAGATGCAAAACAGGTTGTGAAAAATGTGTATGAAACTTTAATCAGTAGAGGTCTAATTAAACAAGAAGCTTTGAAAGAAACCTGTTTACTTACAAAAACTCCAATATCATCGATAAGGGATATTATTATTAGTGAAGAATTGAACAAAAGAAAAAAACGTAGAGGTTTTCAATCTCAACCTATTGACAATAGTGATCAGGACCTAATAAGAAGAAAAATATATTGTCTTTATGAAAGCGGAGTTATTTCTACCTTGGATAAACTAAAAAAAAAAGCTAGACGAAGACAAAACCAATATAAATATTAGTCGTGCCACCCTCCATAGAGTTGTTTGTAAATGGGATTTAAATACCGCAAAATAGACAAAAGACAAGTAGTAATGGAATCGCACAGATTACGCACTTGGAGATTTAATTACCTTTAAGAAATTAAAAGATATAGGTTAGAAAACAGATCCATAATTTACCTTGATGAAACATGGTTCGATACACACGACACAGTATCCAAAGGATGTGTTGATTCCAGTCAAAACTGTCAGACGAAAGCACCTTCAAATAAAGGAAAACGCATTACCATAATACATGCTGGTTCAGTAGACGGATTTGTCCCAAACTGCTTGCTGTTGTCTGCAAAGAATATTAAAGATTCTAGCTTGGATTATCATGAGGATGCAAGTGCAGAACTTTTTGAAAACTGGTTTCAAAATTATCTTTTAAAACATATTCCAAACAACAGTGTTATTGTCAGAAAAGCAAGCTACCACAGCCGTCTGCTACACAAAGCATCAGCTTTATCAAGTTCAAAAATCGAAATTCAGGAATATTTGTTAGAAAATGATATTTATTTTGAATTCAGTTACAAAAAAACGCATCTTTTAAAAGTCCTAAATTCATATGCAATTAAAAAACAACATGTATGTGATAATTTGGCTGAACAGGCCAGGGCATACTGTCTTAAGGCTTCCTCCATATCACTGTATGTTTAACCCCATAGAGCGTTTGTGGAACCAAGTAAAATCAAAGATCAGAGCAGAAAATGTTACAACTACTCTACATTTCTATCCAAAACAACATAAATCCTATTGTAATTAATCTCAATGATAACTCTGATAGTGAAACAGAATTAGATTTAGATATTTAAATTAAAAATGTAATTATGTATAGATAATGCAGTTATGAATTTATTAAAACTTTGCATATATTTAATTTCTTAATGTAATTTTAAGATTATACTTACCTAAATACACAATAAATTATAAATCTTTATATTATTAAAGTCCGTCCCTAATGATCTGTCCTTTAATACCTATCGATCCGCAGTTTTATTGCTGTCGGCAGGTATAATCCATAAGAGCTAACACGATATACTTTGAGACAGACTATACCAAATTTGCACAAAGCAACAAAGCTATCAGAATTTAATGGTTTGGTTTTATTTTGAAACAGGGTTCCCACTAAAATTCCTAAATCGAATTCCCTGACATTCCCTGACTTTCCAGGTCTCCTTAAGCAAAATTTCCATGACTAAAAAAGAGCTTACCGTAAAAGTAAATTGATTATAATAGTGTGAATTTTTCTCGGAATTTTTAGACTTGATCCCGATAAGAAAGATGATCTAAAATATTTCTGGAATGATCTCTGGACTGGAAAAAAGGAAAACTAATCTAAAACCACATGCTGAAAAAATATTAAATGTTTTTAATTGAAGTGCTTTGATTTTTGTCCCATTTTGGGGTAATGAAAAATAAATTTATATTCTTGACCATGTGCTGAATGAAATTTTAATATTGTATTGTAACTACTACGAGAAATAGATTTTACGTAAACAACGTCTTTATTATCACTCAGTCCTATCATCATATGCTCATTCTAAAGAATAATTAAAAAATACATTTAATATTAAAGCACAGTTTATTACCTGCTTTAAAAATTAACAGAGGTTCACAAACAACTAAGCTTTGTAATGGTTAATAACAAGAACATAAACATTTGAAAACTTTAAATTTAAATAATAACATAATATTCTTGAAATTTCTACAGTCACAAATATGAACCGTGTATAGTTAAAAACGTGCATTAACCGTTCCCAAAAAACGTATGGTCTTAGCTCACAAATTACTAAAAAGAAAAAACAATTAGGTAACAGAGCACTAAAAGTTTGGAAAGTGCTTGTCATTAACTGAACACATATAAAAAAACCTTTTAGCAGGGTAAGGTATTATTTTTTAACAGGGCAACCCTCGCATTAATTTCTGCGAGTTTGGAAGCACAATCAAGATTGATTATCTTTTTCTTATTTTCCAGTTCCTTTATTTCGGCCTCAAGTTTTCGTTTTTCGGATTTTTTATTTTTTTCCAAATTTTCCAGTGATTTTTTTTCCTCTAGAGCTTGCTTGTATTTTCGATTAGAGCAACGACAATAGCTTAACATTTCCTTTGTTACTATTATGTTTGACACTCCGCCACATTTTAAAATTGCGTCATAAACTGTTCTTTGAGCAATCAATGACTTTTCTTGTAAATTTTGTACTAATAAAGTTTTATTAATTGAGAACCCTCCTTCAACAAATGCATTTCCATGGAATAAAATCAGAACTATTTTTATTACAGAAAATAAATCTTCAAATTCCTTTTTGTCCTTAAGTTTCTGACTAAAATAGGAATCCAGCCTAAATTCGTTTTTGTAATCAAACTGTTCGGACCTTACAAAATTATAATACTGCACTCGAGCTTTTTCTGCCACATTTGAACTTATGATATTTTTATCATATAAATTCTTTAAAACAATTTTAAAATATTCACAACTGTTTTCTTTGTTTATTGCTATTATATTTGGATTAAGAGAAGAAACTGCCCTCAGCATTTCATGTTTTAATCCTCCCCTATCTATAATTTTTGAAATTTAGCGGTCAAAAATTTTTGACAATCTTTACGAAATATCAGTTTGTCCGCTTCTTTGACTTTAAACTTTCTTAAAAGTTTCTCACAGGCAAAACCACAGTCCAATTGTTCTAAAGGTAAAAATATTAAGTTATTCTTAAGATCTATTTTAGCCACTTCTTTCAGATTATCAGGAATCGCAGACTTTTTAATTAGTTTTTCTAATAAAGAAACTAAAAGCAAATTCAAATCGCTATACAAAAAAGGTACAAGAGGTTCATTGCTTTGGAAGTTTGTTAAAAATGGTTCCAAGAATGTGGCAATCATTTCAAAAAATGCTATTTTTGCTGGCATTAATGGATCTTGTAATCCACTGGCTACATTCTTAACCGAGTTGGTTTGAGGTAAGCGAACAGATGGATCACCATAATATGCTTTTAACTGGTCGTATATTTGTAAAGCCCTGTTTGCTGCTTTAGAACTTTCTACCCAACGGGTCTGGCAAAATTTTAACGGAAAAAAGGCGCCAGTTAACCCTGCAAAGCAGAAAACAATTAAACAATTACATAGATATTTTATTGGAATATTTAAAATTACCTATAAAGTCACTTCTCCTAGCTGGTGAATCCTTAAAAAGCCAATATATTCCCGTTAAGAACCCATTTACATTCCACCCACTAGCTTTGTGGCCACTTTGAAAAGCTCCATGTACCACATGAAGTCCACATGTTCCCATATCAAGAAGAGCTTCCTTATCGCCTAAATGTTCTTTTAAAAGTCTATTTAGTTTTAAATTTACATTTGGACCATCCATAGAAATATGAATCATTTTTTTGGACTTAATTCTAGTGTTTCCAGTCCTCCAATCAAATGCTTAAGTAAATTATCAGCCGTAGGGCGACCATTTATAAACACTGAAGTCAAATATCTTGTTTCTGTTTGGTTTGTTATATCATTAAAAAGCGAATAGCAAGATCCATTTGCCCTTTTGTGATATTTTGTTGAGAGATTCATCAAATGAAATCGAGAAATGATTTAGAGTTTTATAGTATGTTAAAAACTCATTTTTAAAATATTCAGCCAGACCAAAAATATATAAATATGAAGCTTTCGTAGAGCCCAATCTCATTCTCCTTGCAACATGCGAGTCCGGAAACATTATAGAAAATAATGGTACAGTTTTATCAATGCTATTTATTGTATTGTGAGTTTCAATTATATGTAGCGTCCATAAAATTTCAGCTTTTAATACGCTGGCATCTTCTGTAAAAAATGAAAGTGAACTTTCTGCATTTTGGGATGTCTTATCCTGGGGCCGACAAGCTGTGGAGGTAGTTGCATTCTGTTCTGATATTACGGGAACCTTTGTTTCGCACTCAACATTACTACTCGTGTGACAAAATTTGTTCAATAAAGAAATATTAGAAGACTGTCCAATACTCGACGCTTTTTTGTGAGAAATTGATTTTATGTGACTAATAATAGCTTGCCGCCCATATTACTTAAACTACAATTCTTTTTGCAGATTAAGCATCGAAATTAACTGGTATTTGTTGTCTGACGGAACACTGACTATTATATTTTTAAAAACTTTTCAAGTAACCAGGTGTCTTGGAAATAAGTTTTTTTTTGGTGGCATAATTGCAATCTGTAAAACAGTATTTGAAATTTGCAAACAACGCCAAGATATTATAAAATATCAACACTTGACAAATAGTATTTCTCCTATTTTTAATTTTGGAAAATTTTATATAATCATATTCTAGGGTCCTCAGGGATTGCAAATATACTGGCGGAGAAGAGAAATTATGCGTTTATTTTTTTTATTAATTAAACAAGCTTACGGGACCTTGGAGTAAATAGGGGTGCTGGGCGGGGTAAAAACGTATAGATTAATAATTATTCACTAAAACATGACACACACACACACAAAAATCCATTGACAAAATACGCAGAAAATCTGGAAAAACAACTTTTAAGTTAAATAAAAAAATATATATAGGTTAGAAATCTAATATCTAATTGATTAAAAATTCTTTCTACTGTCAAATTTAAAATAAGTATCAACAGTGTTGCCGGATTTAATAATTTTGGGCACTGCTGTGTTAAAAATTTTTTTGATATTTCTTTTATGTTTGAACTTTAATTGGAAAAAATAAAAAGGTGCTAACCACAACCTCCAAAACAACCATGACCGACTAAGGGCTTTTAATTTTGTCTAAAAGGCGGTCATGGTTAATTCTGGTTGGTTAAAACAGGAGAGGTCTTTTTTAATACCTCCCCGCATTTTCACGTCTGAAATATACTTGGGGAAAATAAAAAGCTGCTTTGCTAACCAGAACTAACCATGATCGACTAGAACTTAGGGCTTTTGAATTTGTCTGAAATGCTAACCAAAACTAACCATGACCGACTAAGGGCGTTTGATTTTGTCTAAAAGGTCGATCATGGTTAATTCTGGTTAGTTAAACAGAGGTCTTTTTAATACGTGCCCGCATTTTCACGTCTGAAATATACTTGGGGAAAATAAAAAGCTGCTTTGCTAACCAGAACTAACCATGACCGACTAGAACTTGGGGCTTTTGAATTTATCTGAAATGCTAACCACAACTAACCAAAACTAACCATGACCGATTGAGGGCGTTTGATTTTGTCTAAAAGGTCGATCATGGTTAATTCTGGTTAGTTAAAGCAGGAGCATCTTTAATACGTCCCCGCATTTTCATCGTCTGAAATATAATTGGGGAAAATAATAGGGAAAATAAAAAGCTGCTTTGCTAACCAGAACTAACCATGACCGACTAGAACTTTTAAATTTGTCTGAAATTCGGGGACGTATTAAAACACCGCGCATGCTTATATGCTGGAATATCTTTCTCTAGATAGTCTCTCCTGTTAAAGCGGCTTTTTATTTTCCCCAATATATTTCAGACGTGAAAATTTAAGGGACGTATTAAAACAGACCTCCATTTGGCAACACTGCACGCTGACGTTTCTTGTCATAAAGGGGAGTTTTCGCATTATATGGAGAAAATCAATGGTAATTTTAAATCTTAAAATCAAAATAAAAAATATTAAAACACATAATTTCTCTTCTCCGCCAGTATATTTGCAATCCCTGAGGACCCTAGAATATGACTATATAAAAATTTTGCCAAATAATCCAAAAATAGAAGAAAACCGTATATGCAAGTTTTACCTAAAATATTACAAAACTTACCAAGAATAATATAATCGAGCTCTAATCAACAAAAAACGCTAATATCACAAAAATAAAAGTCCATTTGCCATAATACAGTTAATAAAAATTTAGATATTAATATCAAAAAATATAAAATAATTATTAATACGCTCAAACGTGCCGCATGCTGCGCAACGCATCACTGAAATTAAAACTTTTCATTGTCAAAAATCAGATCTATCCATATCTGCCGTCCTTTTACGCTAAATACATCAGAGTCCACACACAAAAGAGATAGAACTAGAACGAGAGTTTCAAATCACAAATATTTTATTAATTTTATAACCTGGTCCAAACTATCTCTCTCTCTCTCTCTCTCTTATAAGCATGTAAGCACGAATGGATTTATCCTTGTTTCTCAACTATTTATTTGATGTCGGACCGAACGGCCCACGATAGGTAAGACCGAGCCGGAATATTTTCAATTTTGTTATGAAACGTAATTATTTTATCGATAAGACTGAAACGGATTATTTTTAGTTTTGTTCGGAAATGGAATTATTTTTTTATCTAAAACTGTAATTTTCCAGGTTTATACTAGTTTTCCCTGACATTCTGACTTCCTGACCACTTTTGAATTCCCTGACATTCCCTGACTTTCCAGAAAAGTGGGAACCCTGTGAAATTTTGGAATGTTATATGTATTACCAAAAAATGGCATAAAAATGGTAATTGGTGTATTATTATCCAATCTATAATGCTTGAAGCTAAATTTAAATCTGTTGCAAAATCTAAACTTTTAATTAAGCTTAATACATAGGGTTTTTCCGAATTTTAATTTAATTTTTGTTTTTCTTTTTTCGGATTTTTTTTTTAATAGACATTAAAAGACAACGGACCCAATTCGATCTTCAGGTAATATTTCTTAAAAGTTTTGTACCTTACAAAATTTGTAGTTACGTCTTGTTAAAACACGCCTCACGGTACTTTTTGGTACATCAACTTCTTTAACTATTTTGGAACTAGAACAAGGTTCGTTTGCTTCGACATCGGCACAAATATTTATATCTCTCTTAGGCTGAGCTGGATTAAGAGGTTCACCTTCCGGCTCTTCTTCGCGGTAACAATTTCTACAATTGTTTATACAACCCGACTTTTCAAACGTCTTAAAAATATTTAAAATTGTTTGCGCAGTAAGAACTGGTTGATCCGGAAACGCAAAAGCAAAACGTCGAATTACTTCGTCGGCACTTTCAGTCATACAGTACCATTTAAAAATACAAATCTTTTGTTCGCGAGAATAATACGTTGTCTTTAAACTAATTGCTCTTTCAAGTT
Source organism: Listronotus oregonensis (assembly GCA_019359885.1). Lineage (NCBI taxonomy): Eukaryota > Metazoa > Arthropoda > Insecta > Coleoptera > Curculionidae > Listronotus > Listronotus oregonensis. The sequence goes on from JAHBCN010014756.1 coordinate 19,705, forward strand.
GAGATGTATTAAGGGGTTCATCTTTCGGCTCTTCGTCGCGGTAACATTTTCTACAATTATTTATACAACCCGACTTTTCAAACCTTTTAAAAATATTTAAAATTGTTTGCGCAGTAGGAACTGAGTGATCCGGAAAGACAAAAGCAAAACGTCCAATTACTTCGACGGCACTTTCAGCCATACAGTACCATTTAAACATAGAAATCTTTTGTTCGCGAGAATACATTTTCTTTAAACTAGTTGCACCCAACACACTCACACACCGAAGGTTTATGTTGAAATGGCAGACTATAGGCGGACGCTCGTAAAGCAGCTGCCGTCCCGCCTCACTAGATGAACTAAAACAAATGAAAGAGATGAAAAAACGTATCTCTTTTCTTTACACACAAATCTTACCCCAAGATCGGGCTTACTGTAGACAAGGAAAGAGAGAAGACGCATAGTCTAGCCAGCCGGAGTGTGCTCAATTAGATACCACCAGTGGCGTCCGGACACTGTCATTATTTTAATAGGACATTTTTAGTAGAGTTGTGAGATTTTGTGTGGTAAATTTCAAAAGTCGTCTCTCGAGTGAAATACGTTGACACGCAGCCAGTGTTACAAATTACGTAGAAATAGTATTTTTCATATTTAAAATACGTAGATCTAACTACTTTTTTTCTGAGTGAAATAAAGAGAGTAGGCTAGGTTAAAGTGAATAAAACGACAATGTAAATGACCCTGAAAGTGGCAGACAGCAGACAAACAAAAAATTAAAAAAAAAATACCATTAGCAAACAAAAAACTCTATGAATTACCACTTGTAGATAATTTTAAAAAGTTTGCTACTTTTATTTAAATTATTCAATTTTGATTATAATTTTCATTCAGGCAAATTAAATTTTTACATACTGGTTTTAAAATGTTTAATGTGTTCCTGCGAAGGCTCGCGATTTATTTTTTAACCACTTTTCGTTAAGTGTAATATTTTTGTTTATAATGCCACTTTCCTTTTTGGTGGGAGCAACATTTAGCCCTTTCTCACTGTCACTGCTTATTTCTATAATAACTGAAATTAAATTGAGCACGAAGCTAAAAAATGTCGAAAACAACTTCGAAATCTTAGTTCGAGAATTTTTTTTTTGGGTTAATTAAGAACCAAGACGTTTCGTTTTATAGTCACATGAGTCACAGTTTTATGGAAAGAACCAAGTAGGGACACTTTATTTTTAAAATGAATGGCGCGAGACGTGTCGAGTGTGCGTTAATATGAAACGGAAAGTTTATTAACTTTTTTTCGCGAAAGTAAAGGAAATTATGCCCATTCAGTCGATTTTGCAAATTTAAACAATTTTGATAGAAAATACGTAGATTCTAAGACTAAAGCGTAGGTTTACAGAAGGGGCTTAAAATACGTAGATCCACGTAAAAAGGCGTAGAATTGGTAACGCTGCACGCAGCTGCTTCATACATAAGCATTGTTGCCAAAGCTATAACAATGGTAACAGTAAATAGAAATTATTTCTATGGGAAATAGGCCAAATTCCTTGCTTGTAATAATGAAAATTTATTTATTTTGCTGTATAATAATAACATTTCAATTATGTAACTAAAACTAGAGTCTTACACATAACGTTCTTAAAGTCTAAAGTAAAGATTCGTAATATTTAAATGAATTTGTAATTATTTGGAAAAATATTAAATCCTGACCATAATTGGACGGGACTTTAGGTGAAACGCAGTCAAAATTGTTTTTGTTTGTGACCTGCCTGTCAATTTAACATTAAACATATGAAGCTTTCAAATTTGACAAAAAAAATGTTGGCCAAAGAAAGCCAATACTCGCCCAGCATGGATCTGCTCTTGGACGAGAGTGCAGGGCAGTCACAAAAGATGTGCTCCACCGTCTCGTCTTCCTGTTCACAACCTCTACACAGAGGTGTGTCATTTATACCCATTCTAAAGAGGTGTTTTCGTAGTTGACATGTCCAGAAAGAATGCCCGTGATTCGACGAAGACTCGCCCTAGGCTTTGCCAAGTAATGTTTAGCTGTATCTCTGTCAGGATAGTTTAATAACTCCCTGGAAAAGTTACAGTTTACTGTTTAATCCCATCGTGTTGTAAACTGCTGATGAGAGTGTTTTTTAATTAGGTCCTCTCATCGTAGACATTGGCAGACCTACGAAAGGTTCGGGTCCAAAAGGTTTTGTCCCGGCAGCCTTCCTCGCCAACGAGTCAGCGATGCGGTTGCCTTTGGAGTGCGCGTGTCCTTTGATCCAGCAGAGAGTAATCATATTCATGCTGGAAGCGTCCACAAGAGCACGGTGACATTCTAGTACCAGACCCG
>JAHBCN010014757.1:0-21960 GCA_019359885.1 Listronotus oregonensis
TTTTAATCACCCTGATATAATAATTTATGCAGGTCAAATATATTAAAAAATCCTTGTTGGGTACTTACCAAAAATTTATCTTTACATAATAAAACCGGTTCGGCCCTGATCTTGGAGTATATAAACTAAGTGTGCTCAGCCCAAAAACCCCTAAAAAGTCAAAGTACTTAATACGTTTGGGTGGAGAGTCTCTACCGTTTTTGGATTAATAGTCTATAATTACAGAAATCCTTTTTTCAAATTTATGACATAATGGCATAATAAAATAATCTTTATGCCTGGTACATTAACTATTTTCAAAAATAAGAAAGAAGAGTCGTAAATTAATTTATTTACCTTAAGTTAATATCCAATCCAAGCGCACCCAAGGAAGTTTGAAGGTATATGGAAGGCCAGTGCTGTAAAACAAAATTATCTAGGCGTGCAGGGCGCGGGAATAGGAAAATTGGCCCCCAGACGTTGCCAATAAATAGTAGGTCAGGTCCGGACTTTCATAATTCTTTTTCCATGTATAAACTTGACATCATCAAATGTCAAATTCAAACTAATTACTTTCACTGTTTTTTTATTTTTTTTTGCACAAATTGTTGGTTATTAAACAATACTACGAGTATTAAAAAAATTTAAAAGTTGTTCATCTTTTTAAGGGCGTAGTAAGTTTTCAAAATAATGAAAATTTTTACAATTGTAAAATTAAAAGATTTTTTAAACATTTAAAGTATGATTTAAAACAATTTTGTAAAGAAAGGAAAATTTGCTTAACCTTTTTTAGTAGATTCATTTAATTAAAAAATAAATTTTAAATTTTTATCTACTAAAAAAAAAAATAAATAATTTTTTAAAATTGTTCCCCCTTAAAAACAAAAAAAATTCAAGGACCCCTTTTGGGGACGTTAAAGTTCCACCCCCAATTTTTTTTGTTTGTTTTTGAATCGGGAAAAAATATGCCGATATGTTTTAAATTCAAGACAAACGTATTGCAAGTGTCCAAAGACTGATGAAAACGGAATGTGTGCGACCGAGAAAACTTATTCTTTAAGAAAAACAAAAAAGTGCTGTTTTAAAGCATAATAATTTGTGTTCTTAAAATGAATTTAAAAACCTATTCTTATGGTAATTAAAATTTTTTTTTTAATTACAAATAAAAACCAAACAATAATTGATTGTTTTTTACCTAAATTTAATATCAAAATAAATTGCAGGAATTTTTTATTATTTGTATGTAAATGAACATCCCTTTAAAAAAAAGTGTAAACAGTAAAAAAAAACTCACAACAACGTTCGAAGTTGAGACTCGCTTCGAGGAAACAGGCGCGGTTTTCCCCCTTTTTTAAACTTCAAAGGGGGGCATATTTCGAAAACAATTAACTTTTGACTCATATGTTCTTTTTTTTTTCGATTTTTTTTTGAGCTCCTCTATCGCCCATTAAAATCATGAGCATCATACTTTTTCCCCCCTGGGGGAATTTTAAAATTATGGTGTAATATTGGATTTTATACCATCTGATTTAATATGGAAAGAATATAAGGCGCTAGTTCACAGCCTTCTCTTTAATTTTGATCGATATTTTTGTTTTTTAAATATCTTAGTAAAGTAAATAAAAACACTTTTTTTTTAAAGAAAATTTTAAACATTGTATGATAGTTTCATGTACTTATCCCAAATTTTTTTGTGATAAAAGAAGGACAAGATAGTGATGAGTACCTAAGTGAAACCCTTTTTTTTTAATGCCCCACAGAAATACACAAACATTGTGGTAATTTTAAAAAGATAGTTAAGATTACCTTACTTTTCTCACTGCTATTGCCTATAAAATTTTTATTTTCTATAATTCATATTTGATATATTATTATTTATTCGGTTACCTAACGTTAAGTATTTTAAGAAGCACCAATTTTTTAAAAAAAAAAATACTTATCAAAGAAAAAAAAACCCCCTAGTCATTTTTTTACGATATTATAAGTAACAAACAATAAACACAAATTTATAGTCACAATTTATTAAACACTAATCACTAAAATAATAAGGTTTTTATCAACCCAAAAAAATTTTTTAAACCCCCAAAAAAAATAACACAAAGCAAAACAATCGAAATTAATACCGCGCAAACGACAACGAAACATGTAATTCGCTTGGAAGGGTTAATGAGACGACGTAAAAAAACAGTACTACAGCTCTAATAAAAATATAATGTTTTCTTACCTACCTGATTTATCAGTGTGTAAGTAGGCAACACATTAAAAAATATCGTGGAATTCTGCGCAGAATCGTGGGGGCCACTCATGATACTTTTTTTTACAGTGGGCTGAACTTTTTTTTTTCCCAAAAAGGCCCCCTAGCATTAGGCTTCCATATCCTTTAAAAAATTCCTTCAGCGCAATCTGAAAATTTCACGCCTGCCCTCTTTTGCCAGATAACCGGAAAAACCCCGGGGGGGAGTTTTCCCCAAATTCTTTCTCTGATTCGCATCGCTGAGGGGGCCCCGAGTTTTTTTTGGGATTCTTTTTTTGTGTATAAAATTATTATTTATTACCTACTATTTTAATTTTTTCTTATTGTTTTTGTAAGATGGAAAACATATTTCTTACTGTTCTTTGCTTAAAACTGTATTAGTTTAAGTGATTGTGTTTTTTTTTTTCGATATTTTAAAGACCCCTACTGGGGTCATAGTCATTGCCCCTCTCTTTGCGGAATGATTGGTTTATCCTAGGTTTGACCCAAAGCCTTCCGGCTAACCCCGAAAAAAAAATTTCCCAAATTTTGGCTTTTTTTAATTAAAAAAATTTTTTTTCAAACCTAAAGTTCCTCTTTTCAGTCAAACGTCGAAAGTAAAATAATCTGTTTCCCCGGGTTTGCTTAGTCGATTCTAGAAGCGACTGGCAGACCCCCGGGCAAACGTCGACTGTACTTGTAACACGTTTAAATAAATTTATACTTGCGGGGTTGGGGTTAGTTGTGGTCAGTTCTGGTTCGTTGTAAATGTAAGAGATCTGACGTATTGTCCCCAAATTTTAATGTCTTTTAAGCCTCACCATGTCTGAATAAATACTATTTTTTATTTTAACCATGACAATATAACAACAATAAACATTAAAATTAAAGAAAAAAACGTTTTATTACATCTAATTTAACAAACTAAGACTTTCTAATACCCCAAATTTAAGTTTGACTGGTCAAACCCGATTTCACTAAATTGAGTTTTTTCCCTTTGCCTGACCAAATTTAGTTTCTCCTAGGTTTGACGAAAATTCTTTAGTCAGGGCCGAAAAACTTCATTTGTTTGGGCTTTTCTAAAAATTCGAGTCAGACCTGAGGGGGTTTACTAGTCAAACCTAGGAATGCCCCGGGCTTCGAGGAATGACTATAACAAAATATATATATATATATATATATATATATATATATATATATATATATATATATATATATATATATATATATATATATATATATATATATATATATATATATATATATATATATATATATATATATATATATATATGCATGTATAAAAAGTTCCCTCGTATAAAAATTATCATGCCAGCGTCAAACTTCTCATATTGACGACCCCCGTACATAGCAAGCGACGTACGGGATTGTAACTCAAGATCAATGTCTTTTAATCGATCCTTCAAAGGAATGAAAGGACTGTTTTGGCCAGTGGTTCCCAAACTTTTTTCTATGACGCCCCCTTTTTGAAATTAAGAAATGATCGCGCCCCCATTTCTCCCGACCATACAAAAACATTTCTTTTACTAAAAAAATTATTAACAAACATAACATTTGAACACTAATCTAATGCGAAGTATGGTGCTGCATTTCCTTAAAAGGTCGGAAATTCTTGGTTTTATCTTTGAAAGTGCGTAACGTAGGTCACTAGCAACATCAAGCCGGTTACGTTTTTTTTATTTTAATTTCCATGAAAATAAAAAATTCTTTTTCACACTAGTAGGTTGTCGAGAATGATATGTAAAATTTCAAAGCAATTTCCGCGATAAAAGATGGAAAGATGTTTTATCCAAAATGTAGTAATCACCAAATTTTCAAAGTATTTTTTTGCCACTGGGTCATGTTTTCAGTCGATTGCTTGTTTTTGCATTTCTTCTGGAAGGATGTTTATATCAAAATTAAAAGGATTTTAAATTTATATTCATCATTGTCATGTAAATTGGGAAAATATTCTTGAAATTCAATAAAGAGACTTTTTGGATGAGATATTATATATGTTCGTTTTTAGCAATGTCATCACAATTCTCCAATAATGAAGCCAATTTTAAAAATAAAAACAATTGGTTTTAAGCTTGCAGACGACGTTTCCATATATCCATCTTCTTTTTTTATTTAAACTCTTTTTTTGTTTTGTTTTGTTTGTATTAATTTTTCTGAGCTCTCGCGTCCCCTTAATTTTTTTTTTATCTTTATGACAGCTTACGAAGGATTATTATATATGTATATTATATCCTACGGATTATATATACATATAAAAACCTAAGTACCAAAGTACCGTGAGTGCCGGGTTTTCCGGTGTTTAACCCATTTCTTCCCAGTTGTTCCGTAATGTTGCTTTGCTCCTCATCGAGGGGGGTGGCGCCCCCTGTTTGAGAACCACTGGTTTAGACCGGGGCACAGGTAACCATATTTTATTAAAATAAAGTAATATTGTGATCACCCAATTGTCTTCATTTAATGATCTGTACGGCCTTTTTTTTTTTACGCTCTTTTGAACAAATAACTTCAGAAAAACTTAAAATCAATACCAGAAAAATATATTATTACATTATGCCATGAACTCTAAAAAAAGACTTTAAAGTCCATTAAATTTTTATATTAGAGTTGTAACAATTAATTTTAAATATTATTTAATTTTTAGTTTTATTAAATTATGGGTTAATTAATTCTTAACCCATTAATGGCCAAAGGTGCGTCAACGAAACCTTTCTATATGATTTTTTTTTTTATAAGCAAAAGTAATATTTTCCTCTTCGTGTATTATTATTATATCTCCCAATACTACAGAATATCAAAAAAAAAATTTTTTATTTTGAAATTTTTGTTTTTATAAAAAAGAGTTATGAATAAGCCGTAATTTGCAGATTTTTACTTTTGCTAACATTCCCTTTTTTTCCGTTACTGAATATGCACCACATAAAAATTTTTTTTTCTAAATACAAATAAAATATATGTATGATTAGTACCCAGATACTTAGATCAGTTCAATTTTGAAAATGTTTTCGAAATCCGTCTGTATTTGTAGCGGATGCGTATACGCACCTTTGGCCAGTAACAGGTAAGCTTTTTTTTCGAGTTGGCGGTCTCAAATATCGACGCCACGCTTCCGTTGTTTACTTTTATCCGTGTTACAGTTCGTTTCGCTGTGATAAAGAGTTTTGCAAATTAGTTAGTCTAAGTAAAAAATTTTAGTTGGTTCTTTTCCTATTCATATTACTTTCTAAAAATGAGGTATGTTTTATTTTTTTTTTCTAGTTTGACGATATTTTTTTTTTATTATTTAAACTGTTTTAGTGGGTTGTCAACGTCCCCAAAAGAAAAGACCATTGACCAAAAAGAGCTTGTTGCTTTATTAGAAAGATTCAGATTGTCAAATAGCTGATTCTGTTAATGTCTTTTTCTGCCGCCCGAGACAGATGAAGTTACGGACAAAAAGATATTGACGAAAATATTCTCGGTGAGGAGAACCTGGAAACGGACATTGCGGGGGTTTTAAAATAAACCAATTTTGGGAAAACGGGGGGGAAAAGGTTAAAAGGGAATTCCTAACAAACACAAAAAAGTATTGACAGTGATGATTCCGAAGATGTACCTTTATCAATTAGCTAAACGTGCTAGGACCGATTGTCAAAAAAGGGAAGGGCACTTAAATCTGTTGTTAAATTTTGGGAAAATTCTGAAATACTCTCGTACAACACCGCTCCCCGCTTGTTCCCCGCGATTTTGGAGAATATCAAAGCCGAGCATGGGGAAAAAATCACCTTATGAAATATTTTCTTTATTTTTTGATAAAAATAGTTGATAGTATTTTGAGTTTCACCTGTACTTACGTAGCTCAGAAAAACCATCATGATTTTGAAATTAATGAATGCGATTTCAAAAGATTTATTGGTTCTCATTTTGTCTGGGTATCATACTTTGCCGCAACTGATATGTACTGGTCGAAAGATGAAGATAAAGAAGTCCGTGTTGTCGGGGGAAAAATGAGTCGAAATAGATTCAGATCAATAAAAGATATATTCATCTAGCTGATAACTCAAAACTAAACAAAAGTGACAAGTTTGCAAAGCTAACACCATTTTTGAAATTATAAAAAAAAAATGTACCCAGTTCGGTATATTTCTCAAAATCTTTCTATTGTGAAGAAATGGTCCCATATTTTGGCCACACTCTTCAAAATGTTTATTCGCGGGAAGCCAATTAGATTTGGATTCAAGCTTTGGTGTTTATGTTCTGACACTGGTTATTTATTCAAGTTCATTCCTTATGGTGGAAAAGAAAACGCAGATCATACTATGGCATTAGGAACAAAGATTGTTATGGATCTTCTCTCAGTGGTAGAAAATCCGGGTCATCATAGAATATTTTTCGATAATTTCTTCACGTCTTATTCTCTTTTTGCTGCACTAAAGGATAAAGGATTTTACGCAACAGGAACAGTTAGAGTTGCTATTGAAAATAGCAAAATTTTTTCCAAAAAAACGGGGGTTTTATAGTTGTGCTTTTGACTCCAATTTGCAAGTTTTGTTGTGCTTTGGGAAACGCAATTCTGTTGTAACTGTAATGTCAAATACATGTCAAGTTTTACCGCTAACTCAAGCCAAACGATATAATCGAAAAGAGCGAAAAGATATTTTTTTACCTCACCCCAATGTTATAAGAATATAACAAATACATGGGGGGGTGGACCTTCATGACAACGGAATTAAATTACCGTATTCAAATTTGGGGGGGAAAAAATGGTGGTGGCCGTTATTTACAAATATGGTTGACAGCATGGTGGTTAACAGTTGGAAGATATATAGAATTGCTAATGACTGTCATATTTCTCAGATAGAATTTAGATCGCAACTAGTGCGTACCCTACTGAAATTTAGTGGACAAAAAGAAATTATCTATAATCCTTTGGATATTCCCATCTTCTCACTCTTCCTATGGTCGCCCCCCTAGAACTGCCTTACCAAACGACATACGATTTGATAATATTGGGCATATTATTGTTAGAGATTTGAACAGTGCAAAAAAAAATGTAGGTTCTGAAAAAATAACACTATTTACCTGTGTAGAAAATGTATGGTTCATCTGCATCCGATTGTTTCGAAAATTTTCAAAAAATAATGGTTGTTTTTTTTTCGTTTTCCCAATTTTTTTAAAATATATTTAACCTTATTTTCTTCATAGCATGTTGTTTATAAACTTTTTAACCAACTATATCTTTTACTGGTTTCGGCCAAAGGGGGGTATACGCACCTATTTTTGGCTTAAAAAAACCGGGGGAAAAAAATTTTTTTAAGAAAAACTTTTCTTAATTAATGTATTTTATGCAATATTCAATAGACATGTCCATAAGTAGAAGTTTTTTTATTGGGTTGGCCGTTAATGGGTTAAAAGCGGTGGTAGACTTACCAACAAAACGTAGTTAGGTGTTCTGATTCTTTGAGTTTTTTTTGGGGGTTTTTTTTTTTAATTTTTTTAGGTCATCTACCAGTTCATAAGTGTCAATAGTTTTGAGCACACTCAGTTACTTACCCCGGGACCAGGACCGAAGCGGTCCGATTGTGAAGAACATAAAGATATGCATTTTTGGCGAGTACCCAACAACGACTTTTTTATTAATGGTATTATCTCAGAACGAAGAAAGGAGATCTGATTTAAAATTTGAAGGGGGGCAGCTATTTAAAAAAAAAACAGAATTAGATGTGGCATTTTTTTTATTAGGTGACTTTGCATGTAAAACCTATATCGCAAAAAATACGGAATTTAAAAAAATGATAGATTCGAGCATTTTTTCAAAGAAAAAACAATCATCTAGGTTTAGTGAAAATATTTCCAGGTTTAAATATTATCCTGCATATGACCGTTAAATACAGAAGCACAACGAACCATAGAACATAAACATTGGGAAATTATTGTGGACCAACACCTTCGATGGGATAATCAAATAAACCATATACTTTCAAAAACCAGGTATCTTATTACTCGGTTTTCCCACCTAAAATATTATCTCAAACCAGAACAACTTAAAAATATATACTTCGCATTGGTTCAATCACAGTTCAATTATGGCATTTCGGGTTGGAGCAGTGTAAGGAATTGTTTTTTGAATAAACTAAAAAAACACAAAAAAAGGGTTCTTAAAATTGTTTTTAATAAAAAGAAGAAATATTCTAGTGATCAATTATTTTCTGATATCAAACAACTTTATTTTTTTAGTATTTTGATGAAAAAAATTATACTACAAGGTGTTACTCATGAAATAAACACTAGGTATAAAAAATGTATAGTGGTTCCGATTAGCAGAAAAAATTGGGCACAAATCTATACATTTCTAAGCTCCCAAAAATTTTTTTAAATTTCTCCCAAAAAACCTTAAAGAAATGATGTTTTTAAAAATTTTTTAAAATAACCAAAAAATGGCTTTTATAAGTTTAAAAATGGGGGGGTTTTCCCCTAAAAAGTTTGAAAAGATTTTTGCGCACAAGGGGAAAAAATTTTTTTTTACAGGTTTGTCTTTAAATAATTTGCATTTTTCTTTTGAATAAGCTTAAAATTTTCCACGACTAAAAAAATTTTTTTCCAAATCCTGTAAAAGTTAAAAGAAAAAAATAATAAAAATCCATATTAATATTATTTTTGAGTCGTGAAAATATCGTTCAAAAGTTAAACGATTTTCAACCCCTTTTTTTGCCTTTTAAAAGGTGTTGCCAAACCTAACTTGTCAAAAAAAAGGGTTTTTAAAAGGGACCCCTAATACAATTAAATTCCCGTCACAAAACTATAGAACATATTTTTTAAAAAAAGTATTGTAAAACCCACAGCCTTATTTCACTACAAGCCGTGAAAAAGGGAAAATCTCAACTATGCCTGAGATCTATGACACACGTTTAGTCAAGATTTACGTTGAATGACCTGTTTTCTGTTGTGTTATTGTGAATAAACAACCTTTTTGAAAGAAAATATTGTTAAGATAAAGACTAAACCTGGGAAAGGTCTTACTGTGAATTGGGGGAGTGACCGACAGTTTTTTCCGCAGACATTGCGTAAAACCAGAAATTGCGGTGCAAAGTGCCGGTGTTATAAAGTACTTAGAATGGCGGCAAATGAACTTGACCCTTTTGGTGCTTTAAAAAATAATTAAAAAATTTAAAGTGTGTTTTAATGATTCGTGTTTTTTTAATTTTAAGGGATTTTTTAGTTATTTTTAAAAAAAGTAAAAAAATATTAGCATTGAAATTACCAAGTACATATACATTTTGGAATTTTGTCGTTGTTTTGATTTTTTTTTGCGTTGCATAGGTATTTTGGGGCCTGCTTATTAGATCCTTTTTTAGGGTTTCTGTTTTTTTTATTTTCCCCCAAGTCCTTGTTGTGTGCCTGGGGGAACCAATTATAAAACTTCTGATGCAGGAGCAGCTGTATCTGTTTTCACCTTTTCCCAAAAGGGCGAAAACCTTAAAGCCCATTGGCTTAGAATATTCCTGACAGTCAAAAGGTCACCCTCAAAATATTCTGTGGTTTGCGCTAAGCATTTTGTAGAAAGTGACATTATTAGAGAGGATGATTACGCTTGCTTGATGGGTCAATGCAAAAGGTACCTACCAAAAATAGACAGTTAAATGCAGTGCCTGTTTTCCTTAAATTTACCCAAATTTCTTCAAAAAAAGTCCCCCGTTTCCGAAAAGTCCTGCTGAAAGCTTGGCATAAACTTGAAAACAATAATGGTCGCCTTACAAACGACACCTATTCTGCACTTTGCCATAGTACCTCTGTTTTACTAGAAATAATTGACTATTCATTTTCAAAATTTGATTTGTCGTATATTTTACCAGGTAAATACATTTAAAAGTTAGGAAAAAAATTTGGTAAATACAGACTTTCGGAGGTTGTAATTACAATGTTAGCTTTGATGATATTTTAAATGCTGAGAAAAAATTAACCCAAACATATATTTAGAAAAGGGTGCTGATGGTAATTTCTTTAGTTTAGATTAAAAAAAAAGGAGACAGCTGTATCCAGAAAATGATCTTGATTGGCACCTCAAAATAATTACACTTTAAAATTTGTTTACTTGAAACTGAATACCTAATGAATATGAAATTGAAAATCGAACAAATTTATATAGCCGGTTATGCGCCCACAAAATTGTAAAAAAAAATAATAATTGTAACATCTGTGTTTTTTTCGTTGAGAAGGGAAAAACCCAATTGACGACGAATACTTTGATTGTCTACAACGTGGCGGTTTTTTAAAAGGGTTTCCTTCAAAAAATTGTTAAAACGTTCTTTTTCCATATGTGCGCGATTTTTTTTAGAAAAAATTTTTAATGACCCTTGGGTACTGAGAGTGACTTCTAAAAAAGGAAAATCAAAAAGCTATCCTGTGTGATCTAACTAATTTAAGCACTAGACAAAATGAAGGCTTTAATGATTTATGCTCGCAATGTATTTGTGGTAACGAGAACAAAAATATGTTCATTATGATGTGCTCTATATTTTCAAACATTCTTTTAAAAAATTATGTTAAAAAAGAAATAACAAAAATGCCAAAAGAAAAATCGGAAAAGGCTGAGTCAAAAAACAAAAAAGGAAACTAGACACATTTAATAAATAAATAAACAAAACTAAAACTAATACAATTACTAACTAAATGTTAAATTACACTTGCTTCCTTTTACAACAGCATCATGTTCTTATGCCTTGACCTATGCACATAAATTAATTTGTTTTGGGAGTTTAAATATTATATAAATATATTTATTTTTTTCAATTATTATACTGATTTAATTATTTTAATGGAAATATCAAACTATTTACGGATCTTGAATTGAGCCTTAAATGAATTTAAAATACTCGCCTCGATACCCGATTACGCTCATCGCGCTCGAGGAAACCGATCTGAATCTCTTGCCGGTCGGCGTTGCCATGGTTGTTCACGGCTTGTAGTGAAGTAGGGCTGTGTAAAAACCCAACTTGTTTCATGCCATTTATTTTTATGGTAGGAAAGAAAAAAACGGGTTCAACGTAAATCTGAAATAAACAAAGAATAATAGTGGACCACCATAAAGTTAATTTTTAACAAACTTTGTAGAGATGTTTTGATTTATGTCAGATCTCATTAGACAAGGGGGGTTGATTTTAAATGTTTGTAACATTATTCAGCTCAGCAAGTCAGTCAGTATGTTGGCTGTCTAAAGAATATAGTGTTAGTATCAGATCAGAACCATAGTATTTTCGGTCACATTTTGTTTTCTAATACAGCAAAGGATGTAAGAAAAAATAGTTTTCTTAGATAAAAAATGGACCTATCTAGTTTAGTGCAGAATGTTTCATTGGGGACGGGGGGGTAGTTTGAATAAAGGGAAGGAATAGTGGATTATTTGCTTGTTACATGTTTAGAGCAAAGCAAAAAATATAAAATACCTTAAAAAAAAAAGGGCCATAGTTGTAAACTCCATTATCCCTATGGAAATGGAATGAGCGCGGGAATTTAAAGAGCGAGTTTTTTTGCAACGACAAGTAAACTTCAACGCTTTAAACATTTAATCTATGGTAGTTTATAATAAGGCTATTCGATTAATTAAATGTGTTTAATTTTTCTTCGTTACTTTTCAGGCAGCCTGGCATTTTACTATTAATATCTTAAAAAATATTAGGTTAAGAGAAAAGATCCATCTTCAGTTGATTTGAATAGATGTACGGTTTTTTTTCACTGACCCTTTTGATACAAAAATTTTCACATTTAAACCCTTGGGGGGAGGTTTTCGGTCCCCTTTTTTAAGTTTTTAAAATATTGGGAGAAAAAACAAGAATTTTTTTAAAAAATGATTGTGACCTACAACTTGATATAATTTTTATCTAAAAAATTTTTTTTTCCAGCAGCCGTGTATGAATTTGTAGAACTATTGTTTTTAATGGTACATTGTCCTTTTTGTATTTTTAGTAGCTAAAGATGTGGAGGTTACCATTACGTGAGTTAAAGCCGATCTTCATTGGTCAGAAATTGTTTGTTTTAAGTAGCAGAAATTTTGATTTAAAGATAGTGGGGTCTTGATTAGGAAGAAGTTCTCCAGAGCCAAGACAGATCCCTGAATCAGGACCTCAAACCCTCTGAAACACAATTTACTGAACTTAAGGGGGAAAAACAAAATATTTTTAGACCGATGAAACAAGAATAGCTTTAAGTCCCATAATAGTTAACCCCCACCTTTTTTGGACTACCAAAAATTTACGGGGGCAAAAATACCATTAACGCCATCAGTTCTAGATGAACCCAAGACTGCACTGGCAAAACACCTTTTAGATAAAATTTATTCGCATTTGTTAAAAATCCTTGTCATTTTGTTGATATTCTTAAAAATCTAGAAATAGGACCTTTAAACGTTTTAATGTGAAAAGTGTGTGTACAAATGTACCAGTAAAGTATCGCTAAATATTATTCAAGCTAAACTTCGTTGTTTCTACTTTCAAGTGAAAGATAGGTATTACGCACAGGATGATGGACTACCGATGGGTTCATCGCTCTGTCCAGTGGTAGCAAATATTTATATGGAATGGTTTGAGGGACAAGCAAAGACCGACATCGAAAAAGTTTAGATAGTAGATGAAGAATCCGAAAGTTCCTTAAAACATCAAAAACACAAATACAACAAAAATTTTTTTTTATCGAATTCGTTTTTGCTTTTTAAATAGCCGATAAATTCATAAAAAAAGCTATGATTAACAAAAAAAAAATTGAGAAATATGTTAAAATTAAATTTAAGGCATAAGGAATTGTTTTCCATTTAAATTGTTAAGTAATTTCTAAAGAGTATCTACCCTTACTACGGTAATGTGGGGCTCGGCCATGGTGGACTATTACTTCCCTAATTTTCAAACAAAAAAAGGGACAGAACCGCTTTTATAAAAAAAAGGAAAAAGGCATCGCTGCCCAAAAAACGGATAAACGTTTGGAGGGTGCCACCAAGGTCACAAGCAGACAAAGGTGCGCGACCGACACGGGTGAATCGTTCGAAAGGTGCCCCTGAAGCCCGGCTCGAAAGGGAAGGGCTAATCCATCCCGAACAAACATGTGCTTAGGAAGGATCCCAATTAAACAGAAGGCGGACAGAACTGCCTATAGGAAAAATTTGGCTTTAAACAGAAAGCGGAAAGGACCGTTTTCATAGGGAAAGGGTTTGGGAGATGTTCCTCAGAAGGAACATCTTTTTTCCCTTTAAAAGGACCAGTTTAGTAACATGGGTAGCTAATGTTACTAGACCGGGAGAGGGGGGCTACCCCTTTAATCCTGCTCCTCATATTCTCCAGGAGAGAGGACACCAGAAAAAACAGAACACATATTGTGCTCGTGTTCGGTAGCGCCACGAGTAAGAGGAGATAAGAACTCTCCCAATCTGATATCGGATTCATTAAAAGTCGAATCCTATTGGGAGAAATATAAAAAGGTGGGGAGCTACAAAGACCAAGCGGTCGCAGTGGATACCCAAATTCCCTTAACTAACCTAACCAAAACTTACAAAACTTAAATTTTGACACAATATTTAGTCAATTTTTACACATGGAAATTACAATCTTAAAACTTTTTTTTTTTTTTCCTTTATCCTATTACAGGGTCTCGGGTGCTATCCTATTATTGCTGTAGATATAGGCGTAACATACCATAGTGATGGTTAAAGGGCCCATACATTTTAGACTTTTATCTAGGAAAATAGATATAAAAGTTTATATCTTGCAAAAGGAATCTGAATATATTAATTTTTTTAACATTATAACTAAACAAAAGTATCAAGAATATAAGAAATAATATATGGCATTTGCACGACCTTTGAATTTTAAGTAAAAATTTTACTTTCTATAAGCTTCCTATTATTAAGACTAAAGTTTGGTATAAATGATTTTTTTAACAATATTTTCACCTTACACCATTATTAATTCTACAAAATTGTTACTTTCTTCTCTAAAAACATACATCATAAATCAGAAATATAATTTGCATTTAAGAATATTAACTTCAAGAATAACTTTATATTTGCCCCATTCATTATGGAACATTAAAAATTGGGACTTTTTTGGGGTTTAAAAGGAGATAGCGCCACAAAAATGTGTTTACATTTTTTTTTTATGGCATTTTTATGCCGAAGCGAATAAGGAGTAACAGCCGTCCATCTAAGTTTTAAACCGGGGTTATAAAAGCTGTTTTTGCTGGATAATATCCTGTTCCGGGTGTTTTATTTCCGGGGCTTTTATGTTTTTGTAAGTGTTATCTTTTCTTTTGTTAAAATTGTACCAAATCGTTAAAAACATTTAAAAAAAAGCGGTCAGACTATTTAAAATTGTTAAAATGTTAAGATGAAAATTTTTTTTTTTGGGTATTATCGTTTTAAAAAATACTTTTGAGTTTTAATAAATTTTTTGCCCTTTACGGTTTGCACCCTTTGTCGATTTTTTTATTTAAAAAAGTAGATTTAAACCCCTGTTTTTTTTTTTTTGGTTATGGATTTCAAAAAGGTAAAAAAATTATTAAATGTAAAAATAAAAAGTGAAACCCAATGTTTAAAAAACTTTAGTGACTATTACATATAGTATTCCAGTTTATTGATATATCAACTATATACCAGTCACAGTTTGTGAACTTTTTTTATATAAAAAGGCTTTTGGTTTATTTAAATAAATAAAAGTTTGCCTGCCGAAATGTATTAGTATTAAATAAAAACATGTACAAATCTTAAACGACTGTGTACAAAGTTATACTAGGTTGGTAGAAAAGTATGTTTAATTCAAATCAATGAACAGCTGATCATCTATGATCATGTTTTATCTTTTTCAATTGGTTTAAAACGGAATAATTTCCCCCAAGATTATTGAGGAGGCCCTTTTACTTTAATAATTTAAAAGCCCCACAAATAGAAAAAAAAAAGGCCGAAAGATTTGACCATGGATTTTATTTTTTGCAAAAAAAAATATTATCAAAAGAGTATTTAGATTTTTTTGTTTATTTTTTTTTAAATTTGAATTCCGATTCTTTTTTGAAGAAAACCACCTTAAAAGAAATATTTCAAAAAAGATTAATAAAATTATTTTATCCTCAGAATATATTTTTTTAAAAAAAATTTAAAAAAACTTTTATGATTTTGGTTTGAACTTTTTTTCTTTAGTTTAAAATAAATATAATTTTTAAAACTTTACCCCCAGCCTATAGGTCCCCAAACTGCATGTTTAAAAAAAATTCTTACAAAAAAAATGTATAATAATAATACATATTATGTATCTTGTTTCTATATATTTTAAAGCCTGGTATTTTTCCCTTTTTTTATTTAAAATTTTTGGGGAGTACCAGGAAAACGTAACGATTTGAGAAACAGTTTTTTGAATTAATTATTTTTAAAAACACTTTGCGTAGTTTGTCGCCCCTGTACGTATGTATAGGAGTTAATTTTTTTTTAAATTAAATTTTAACATATTTTATTTATATTTTTTTTTATTTATCTGTATGTTTATAGAAATCTGATGTACCCCCCTATTTACTTATCACAAAAAAATGTGTTGTTAATATTTTAATTTTAATTTCGAATGTTTTTTTTTTTTTTTAGAAAATGTCGGGGGAAACCCATTGAGAGTTGTCCGAAGGGCCCTTTTTTAAAAAAAATAATCCCGTTGGTTGGGCCTGAATGACGTTAAAAAAAAAGCTGAACTGATTTTTATTTCGTAAAAGTTGAAAAAAGCTGTTTTTTTTCCAAAAAGTAGAATTTTAAAGTTAATTTTCATAATGAAAGTTATATTTGTTTTTTAACAGTTTTTTAAAAAGTTCAGCAAGATTTTTTAATAAACGTTAAGATTTTTTACCTGTTTTTTTTTTGTGTTGTCAGCTAAACCTGTTATAATTATAAGGGTTTTTTTTAACACAGCAAAAAAATTTTTAAAAAATTTGTATACCTATATTAATGTTAGCTAAACGAATAATGGATTTTTATCTTTTTTAAAAAGTAACCGTATTTTTTTCGTATTTCCAATTTTTAAAGAAAGTAACGTTTTTAGGTCAACAGTGTTGATATATACAACATTATTTTATAAAATTGACGAATAGGGAAAAAAAACCGATACTTTAAAAAAGAATTTTTCGTTTTTGGGGCAGCTTCTCTTTAAAGGATATAGGGGGAAAAAAGTATCCATGTGGGTCTTAAAAAAACCTAAGAGATAAGGGGGTTTAAAATTAAGTAATTGGCTTTTTCCAAAAATCCGTTTTAAAAAGTTAATTTTTTTCCTTTGGATAAAAAAAATAAAATTTTCAAAAAAATTTTTCTTTTTTTTTAACCTTATTTTTTAACCCATTTTAAAATTAAAACATTTTTTAATTTTTTTATTTCCCCAAAAAAATTTGGTTTTTGATTTGCCATTCAACGTTTATTTTTTAAAGAAAACATTTAATTTATTTTTTTTTTGGGGCCCTATTGGATTTTTTTTTTTTTTTGAGTTTCTTTTAAGACCTATTCAAGATGTATCCCTTGCATATTAGATTTGTGGTTCGGTATTAGCTCAAAAAGTAATGGGGAAAGGATCCTATTGGCGTACACAAAAAAAAATAAAGGAGATGGCGTCGAAAACGAAAGTTGAATGGGAAACCAAAAAAATAATATTTGGGGAAAAAAGTGGCTTTTTTAATGTGTTATTAATTTTAAAACGGTTGATAAATAGGGGTTGAAAAAAAAAATAAAATTTTTTAAAATTTTGGTTTTTGTTTTCTTTGGGTTTCGAAAAAAATGACAATTTTAAACGGCTTTTTTAAATAAATGGAACTTTCCTTTAATTTAACCGCTTCGTATTCCATGGGTTTTCCAAAACCCCTGGATACACTCGAATTTTTTACACCCTTAATAAATTTTAGTTCTAAAAAAATCAGCATATTAAACCGAACATGTTAAAATTATTAAATTAAATAGTTAATATTTTATTTTAATATTACAATCACTAAATAAAAAAAACCATATACCCAAAAATTTGCATAAAAAACCAAAATTTAAATATTTAATTTGAGATATCATATTCTTAGAAATACAATTGTAGGCTCAATTTAAAAGATATTTTATTTTAAACATATTTTAAATTTAATTAACTTTTTTGATTCGGTAAATCTTAAAATAAACAAAAAAAATTTATTTCTAAAGAAACTTTCGACTTATGCTGGTACTGGTATCTTCATTCTAAATCTTTATAGTAACAATTTGATTCAATTGCATGCATAAAAAAAAATCTTTCATATGTTACAAATAACGAGGTGTATTTTTAAATTTTTAAAAAAAATTAAAATGGTTTTAAATTCTCAAATTAAAACGATATAGTCTTGGGGATATAAAAAAACCAAGATAACCTTAAACTAATATTATTATGCTTAAATTTAGTATATTTTTTTTTCCCTTTGGGACAAGGAAGTTTAAAGGTGTAGGGAAAAACCCAATAGTGTAGAAAAAAAATTGTCCAGGCGTACAGGGAAGCGGGAATGGGGGGGTTTCCCCCCGGATTTTGGCAATGAATAGTAGGTAAAAACCAGATTTCCCCTAATTTTTTTTACTATTTTTTAAAGTTGATATCATCAAATATCAAATTCAAGCATTCACTGTTTTTTTTTTTTTTGCAAAAAAATTTGTTGGTTATTAAACGATACTACCATAAAATTTTTTAAAATTATTATGTAATTTTGGGTTTTTATATCATCGGGGTTTTTAAAAGGGAAAAAAAACCTTTATTTAAATGGTCAAAATTTTTTTTTGGGGGTTTTTTTTTTTTCCAAAAAAATTTTTTTTAAAATTTAAAAAAAAAAAGGGTTTTTTTTAAAAAAAATTTCAAACAAAAAATTGATAGTTTCATGTATTTATCACCAATTTTTTGATAGAAAAAGGGGCAAGATAGTGTAAATGAGTTTAATCTAATCCTAAGATTCTGGTTGTACTTTAAAAAAGTAAAAATTTTTTATAACGGGTTTTTTTGGGCATATACTTTTCACTAATAACAAACATTCATGAGACAGAATAAATGGTTAAAAATGTTTAGAAACCCTTTTGATACCTAGGTATCCTTTGGGTAACAGTATCCTTTAAAAATTTTTTAGGTGTCTACAGTAGTCGAGCAAAAAGTTGATAATGTAAGTTTAAGAAACCACAAATCAAATTTTCTTTTAAACAAATACAGAAAAAGCAAAAAGGAACTTCCCATAAAATTGTATTTTTTTTCATTCAATTAGGGGGACGTATATTTTAAAAAATTTGCCTGGTCCGCCCAGTAATTAATAATTTTTATCCTTTTAAAGAATGAAATAAATTATTAAATTAAATAAAAAACCAAAATGAAAACCCCCTATTTCTTTTTAATAATCCACAGAAATACACAAACATTGGGGAAATCATCAAAAAGATAGTTAAGATTCCCTTTTACTTTTCAAACCCGCTATTTCCTACAAAATTTTCTTATTTTATTATTCATAATTGATATTTATTTTTTTTTCGGTTACCTATCGTTACGTCTCATAAGAAGCACCTAATTTAAATAAAAGAAATATTTTACCTAAAGAAAAAAAATGCCGGCTATATTCCCCTTGGGATTTGCAAGACAAAACCATAAAACCCTCTAATCATTTTGTTACGATATTATAAGTAAAAAACAATAAAAAACAAAATTATAATCAAAAATTTTTAAAAAACACTAATCACTAAAAAAAAGAAGGTTTTAATCAATCCAAAAAAATTCTGCAACCACAAAATATAGGTACTCACACAAAAAACAAAAAAACCCGGGGCAAAGGGGACAAACCACAACGAAAAATGAAGAAATAAGACGACGACGGTTGACAACAGCGCGGATATACTTTAATACACGCCGCGCGCGCCCTTGCTCCAAAAAACCTTAGACGACCTAAGACCATTAGGCCCCATAAAAGTATAATGTGTTGCCTAACTACGCACTGATTTATGGGTGTGTAAGTAGGGGGAAAACATTAAATTATTTCGTGGGTTTTTTTTTATTGCGCAGAATCGGCGGGGCCAACTCTGACAGTTATTTTCATACTGGGCTGGACATTTTTTTTATCGAATGGGCCATAGCATTGGGCTTCCATACACCTTTAAACTTCCTTGTTATGGGATCGCTAAGTCCGAATCAGGTGTCAGTTAAACCCCATCAGGTCAGGGTCAAGGGCATTTCAAGGTCAAATCTGCAAAATTACTTAAATTACACAGCCCAATAACAAAAAAAAAATGAAGGTTCGAAGAACTTGACCATAGTATCTTTGTTTTGTTTGAGGTCGCTGAATCCAAATCTGAAGTCACTTTGACCCTGTTAGGTCAAGGTTAAGGGCATTTCATGATCAAATCTGCAAAATTAATTACAACCAAATTTGAAGAGTGTATACCTATGTCTTGACCATAACTCGATGGGTCAAATTGAACACGGATTCATATTCAGCGTCCGTAAAATATAAGTATACACTCTTCAAATTTGGTTGCGACTAATTTTTTCAGAGGGCCCCCTTAAAAAGCCCTTTACCCTGACCCGATGGGGCCCAACTGGCCTCGGATTCCGGGCCCGCGACCCCATCAACCATCCCAAATCAAGCCTTTCGGGAACCCTTTTTTTTTAAATGCTATTAATTTTACAAATTTGACCTTGAAATGCTTTTGATCATGATCCAATAAGGTCAAACTGCCCCGGATTCGGATTCAGCGACCCCAAAAACATAAAGATACCATGATCAAGTTTTTTGGGGCCTTCAAACCCTTTTTTTATTTTGTGGGGCTGTGTTTTTAAGGGGCAGAATTGGCATGATCGAATTTTTTGACTGGTGACGCCCCAGATTAAAAGGGGTTTTTACTAAAATTAAACTTTTTTAATTTTTTTAAAATTTTTATGGCAAAACGAGGTTTTTTTTTACAAACAAAGTATTTAACATACTTCTGGGTGGTACTGAAAACATTTTAGTACCATCACTTAAAAAAATGTTAATGTTGCCCATTGTTTTTTGTGAACTTTTAATAAATAACCACTACCTTAAAATCAGTTAACGTCATCCAAGTAACGTAATGTATATGTACATAAGGGTAGTTCTACCATAAATACATTACAAAAAAAAACCAATTACAATAACTTTATATTCCGACGTGTCATAATGACATTCTTATGGATTTCATTTTTACATTACATAGCTTGGCACTTAAAATACAGATAATTTTTTTTACGTGTATACTTTTTAGATATACCCAAATAAGATGCTGTTTGGAATTTCTTTGTTAATATTTTAAAATTAGATTTTTTAAAATTTAATAAGCATTTTTTACTCATTTAACCAGAAAGCCGCTTGTACATGGGCTGTGGGTAGTCAGTTCCTTTTGTTTTTTTTTTTAAATTAAATTTCCTTTTTTATAATAATTAATTTGTACAATATTGCTTTCTACTTACCTTTTTTAAATAAAATGGTAACCACCAAACAACTGTACAAGGAACTTACCTGAAAAAAAAAAATAAATCTTAGAACTTTGCTTTTGTTAAATTAAAATGACAACAACTTAACGTAAAGATCGTAATATGATTTTTATTATTTTACAATTTCATTATTAAATAAACTATAACCTTTTAACTAAATGTTTAATAGTATAATAATATTTGCAAAGATCTACAAATAATCACTCTAAAATGGGATTTACTAAGGGGCCCTACGATAACCACATTGACTGCGTTAGTTTCAATCCAACCATTTCGTTATTTAATTGTATTATCACCTGCTAGATAGTTAAGCAAAAAATAACAAAAATGGATTATATTATGACTTTTTTCTTCCTGGGTGTGCACATATGAGCTAGTGATGGACCGAGTCAAAAAGTACTTGAATTCTTAATATAATACTTGTGTATCTTGTGTCAATTTGGTAAACAATAATCCGGTAGTAACACCGAAATAGTTTCCTTTGTCTTTATTTTAATTATTGATACGTTTTAAGCTTTAACTCTACCCATTCTCAAGTTTAAACTGATGATATTTTTTGGGATGATTTATAAGAAGGGAGAGGTGAGGTTGTTCACCCAGATCGCAAGCATTGGTGGGCTTTTTTTGATTTTTTTTTTGGGGGGGTTTAAAAAAAAGGGTTTTTGTGCAGGATTAATAGAAAGACCTATTTTTTTTTTTTTTTCCCGATAAAAAAATTTTTCCCTTTTTTATTTTATAACTCCATATATTTTTATGAAAAAAAAAATGATAAAAAAATACAAAAAACATCAGCAAAAAAAATTATTTAAAAATACAAGGTCATCCAACGAGAAAACCCAAGGGTTTTAAAAAACCACCTTTTTATATTTTTTTTCCCTGTAATCTGAAAACACATTAAAAAAAAATTTTTTTGAAACAAAAAGATACCACAATAGATTTTAAAAATTTTTTTTTTTGCATTTTAGCATTTGTAAAATTTAATTTTTTTTGTTTCCTTTCCTAAAAAAAAAAATTTATTGCAAATTTCTCATATAAAAATTAAAAATTTTTTTTTATTGTTACTCAAAATAAATACTTTAAAATTTTTCTTATTAAAAGGGGTCATGAAAATAAGACTTTTTTAAAAACAAACCAATAAATAGGAAGAAAATGGAAAAGTCATATCGTATCTCTGCTTTGTGAATCAAATCATTTGGTTGAGGGGGGTTTTTCCCCCAAAATTTTTTCGGAAAAATTGTTTTTTATTTCACTTGCCATCCCCCTTTT
>JAHBCN010014758.1:0-22167 GCA_019359885.1 Listronotus oregonensis
CGGGCATTCATTAGATTTATCGAGCATCTATTATTTTATCGAATATTTAGTTCCTTTGAATAAATTTTTTAAGTGTTAGGTACTTGTTACTTAATATGTTGAAATGAAGTTAAATAAAATTAACATTGTTATTTTTTTTTATCCTCCGTATAAAATTAGTTTTTACATCTTCACTCAGTTACTAACTAAATGGTGCCTAATTAATCATTATTTGTAGATTATAAAAATGTCTAAATTTGTATGTTTCATAATTTGTTTAGTACTATTATTGTGGTATTTTAATTGTATACTATTATTTTTTTAAATGTTAATTCCCCCAAGTTAACCCCGTGGCCATTAACCTTTTTTTTTCTGACTTTTTTTTTTTTTCCCTTTTTTTTTTTGTACTTAAGGGCAAAACCTCTAAAAAAATAAAGTATATTATTATTTTTTTTATCCATTTTTAATATTTGTAATCTGTTTTTTTTTTTAATTACAAGCAAAATTATATGTTTTGACCATAAATTTTTTTTTTTCAATGTACCATCTAATTTATAATTCGCGCGCTTACTTTCTAATCCCCAAAAAAAGCGTGACGTCATAATTCTCGCGAAAGGCTATTCTGTTAAAATTTTGGTTTTTGCGTAAAATAATGCATGTTACGGTTTTTTTTTGCAAATTTTTTTTTTTATCGGTTTAAAAAAAGTGGGGTTTTTAATAATTAATATGGGTTTAAAAGATTTAGTTTTTATTAAAATCGTAGAAAATTAATTTAATACGATTTAATACTATTAGACCAAGCCTCATCTATGTTTGTTTGGATACACAGAATGTCCCATTTTCGATGCTTTTATAGGGTATTTCCGTAATTATTAGTGCTAAAAAAAATATAGGCGTCATGTGCTCTATTTGCTAGTTTTTTACTTATCGGGACCGAGGGGGAAACCGCAGCGAGAATCTGATGTCCACGTTGTTTTGAATCCTTTTTAAATCTCTGTGTAATCCCTGTAATCTCTGTATAATCCGTGTAATCCCGGGGGTAACCTTGTAATCCCTGTGTAATCCGTGAAACCCCCGGTAGCCCCCGTAACCTTTTGAGTGTAATCTGTGTAATCTTTGTGTAATCTTGGAAAAGAACCAACTTTAAAAAGGAAGAGAACAAAAAAAAAGTAATTTTGGGTCATACATAAAAACTGTAGGTGTTTTTTTTAAATCAAAACCTGGACGGGGGCGAATGACATTTTAAAATTCTACTTTGTGATACGGGGGTAAATTGTCATTTTTTTATTAAATTTGAATTTTTAAAATTTTGAATTTTTTTTCCCTTTTTTCAATTTAAAATTTTTTTTGGGGTTTAAACCCCCGGGAAAATTAAAAGGAAAAGGTATTTTTTTTGTCCCTTAAAGGGGTTTTTAATTTGAAATTAAAAATTTTTTTATTTTTAAATTTTTTTGGTCCAAAATTCCCCCCCGGGGGTTTTTAAAAACCTATTTTTTATTAACTAAGAAGGGAAAAAATTTTTCTGAATCGCATTAGATTTATAAAAAACCCCAAATTTTCGCTTCATAATTACACGGCCCCAAAAAAGGGGGTTTAAAAAAAATTTATTAAACTATGATAATCAAAAAAAGGTAAAATTGTTGGATTTTAGAATCTTAATAATATTATTATTTATTGTTTTTAAAAACTTTTTTTTATGGTACCCTATCTATCCGTCCATCGTTATCATAACTAAAATAAAAAATAATATAAATATTGACTTGGTAATTCCACCCGTAGTTATTGATATTTATTTTTGTTAAACTGTTTTGTTGCCAAATTAATCGGTCATACTTCATAATGTATTTTTATTATGACATTTTTTTGATAATTATTATATCTACGTAAATCACGACTTATTCTTAAACTATCTTTAACATAACCTTATTACAAACAAAAATTAACAAACCTTGCAACTATGAATAAAATAATAAAAAATTTGGCCAAATTAGCGATGGGGGATAATATTGATGAAATGTTTTTTGATGAATGATGGATAGTCTATTAATGAGGGAAAACCCAAAAAACCATCTAACTGTAAAGCACCTAGTAATGGTTTTTTTTCTCAAAAAAAGCATCTTTGGGAATTAACTACTTCCCTCTTCATTTGCTGAAAACCTTACAACTAAAAAAAAAATGAAGCCGTAGAAGCACTTAGCCAATTTTTTTAAATATTATTGAAATGGTTAAAAAAAAACATACCCCCCAGACTCAACAA
This sequence comes from Listronotus oregonensis, assembly GCA_019359885.1. Taxonomy (NCBI): domain Eukaryota; kingdom Metazoa; phylum Arthropoda; class Insecta; order Coleoptera; family Curculionidae; genus Listronotus; species Listronotus oregonensis. Next base: position 2,237 of record JAHBCN010014758.1, read on the forward strand.
ACATTATCGTTCGACTAAATAATAATAAAATAAAATAACCCTTTCCTAATATAAAAATATTCGCGGGAAAAAAATTAACGTTCAACCGACATCAATTATTAAAACAAAAAGTCTTGGCCTCACGTCGGTTCCAAAAAGGTTTTAGGCTGGAAGGCCTGCCAAAATTCTTAATAGGAAACCAAAGCCCCCAAGATCCTTAATAAAACGGTCCTTGTTAAAAACGTATTGGTAAATCTCACTAATGTATAGGTATTTTATTTTCTTCTTGGTTTTTTTTTTCATAATTTTATTTTTATATCCCAAATATGTCCGTTTTTTAAGCTTTAAAGTTGTTTTATTTATATGAGTTTATTTTCTTTTATTTTAAGCACGATATAATGGACATCAGAAAAACAAAAATTTCTTTGATGTACCGATGTTCATTAAATGTTTAAAAGAACAAAAAACGTTTGTTCCCCCGTTTTTAACTTCTACACCCCGGGAAAAAAGTTTTTTGCTGATGTTTGTTTTTTCGGTGTGTACATAAATTTTATGTACCGACGTCTATTGTTGAAAAAAAGAAAAACAAATTTTGTTTTGCCCCTTTTTAACTTCAACTAAAGAAAAACGTTTGTTCGCTGATGTTTGTTCTTGTTTGTTTTTCGGTGTGTACATTATAAAGTTAAGTTTTGGTTTATTCGTTTGTTTCGACATAAAACTTAGTTAACTAATAAAATAATTTATTTGATTTTTCTCCATATATAGTTACTATGCTTATTATGGCGTCTTTAAGGTATATCCCTTTGCAAGTACGAAAAAAATGTATGTTTAAAATAGTTTATTAATTAAGTTCGAAGGGTAGGTTTTGTTTGTTTTTATCTAAATAAAATGTTAAGCTAATATAATAATTTATTTGATTTCTGTTAATTTAATGTTTTTTTCTTTTTTCAACTTGGGGAAGTATTCTGGATTATTGTAGATATAGAGACAAGTACAAAATGTATAGTTTGACATTTATGTTTAAAAGTTAAGTAGTGGTTTGTTCGTTCCTTTTTGAATAAAACTTTAAAATTATGTTTAAAATTTTATCTTGCTTTTTTTTAAATAAAACTTACATGATACATAAAAAAATAAATTAACAGATTTAATTAATGAAGATATGCAACTTAACCCGTATAACCCTTATTATATAGATACAGTAAAAAATTAGTTAAACCTATTTTAGGGCAATAGAAAAAACTTAAATGGATCCAATAATCAAAAAAATATTTTTAAAGCTGGTTTAATAACGAAACAAAAAGACATTTTTTGTGTGTAATCTTGTGTAATCTGTGTAATCCCTGTGTAATCCGAGTAATCCCTGTGTAATCCAGGTAATCTCTGTGTAATTCGTGAAATCTTTGTGTAATCCGTGTAATCTTGACTTTTGTGTAATCTAGTGTACAGATTTTTGATTGCGGTTTCCCCCTCGATCGGGACCACGGCCGATTGTATTGAAATTTAGTATAGAAGATTTTTTTGGGGCGCTGATCACGACCCTAAAGTCAAATTTTGTCGGAAGCTTCTAGCTTTTAAGTTATAACACCCTACTTGGATCTAACCTCAAAATGCACAAACTTACCTGGTCACAGCCAAACTGAATGATTTCATAATAGAACACCTTTTATTTTACACAATAAACTCATTGTCCTGATTATCATCACATTAGTTTTACTAAAAAACACATCCAAAAATTTTATTTTTAAATTAAAAAAAAATTCTACGAAATTATCTAGGGACTTTTAGACAGATAAGTTGGTAAAACTGAAAGGCGCCATACTTAAAATTTAAATTGTTTTACCAGCATAAAATGTAAAAAAAAATATTTTTAATAGAGAAATTGGAAAAATCTGTAAAAAGCATTTTATCCAAGTAAAACCATTATTTTAATCTTTTGTAAAAGGTGCATTATAATAAGGGTGCATAAGGTCCCATGCAGTTATATTGTAAGGTGTTTTTGTTTAAAAGTTAGATGTTAATACGAGTGAGGCAGGGGCGCCTTTCCTGAATTTCTATTTGTTGATGAAGTATATAATAAATTGGTAATTGACAACATCCTCTTTTTTAAACATAAACAAAAAAAATGCAGTTAAAAATTAGGCCATTTCTACTGTTTCAAAAGTTGTACCACGGCTTAAAAATCCCTAGATAGTTTTGTTGACTTCTAAAAGTCAAAATATTTTTCTCTTAGTGGTGTTTTTTGTTAAAAATGACACGTAATGGGACGTGAAAATAAATGTATCGTAATAAATAATAAATGTTTTACCATAAAATCATTCAGTTTGGCTGTGGCCAGTTTTAGGAAGGGGGAATTTTAGAAAAGTTTAGGGAGTTTAACATAAAGTTTAAAGTTTAACTAAAAACCCCTGTATACTTAATTTCAATAAAATTGGCCGTTGGCCCGAAAAGTAAAAATTATCCTCTTTTGGGTCAAACTTTAAACGGTAAAATCAAAATTGCAAAATTTTCGCTCGCTTAGGATATACAGGGGAAAATCAAAAAATTGACAATTTTAGAATGACCCCATATCTTTTTAGTTAAAATGGATACAAAAAAATTGTGTACAAAAGTTTTTTAATAATGATTCTTAAATAGTTGCCGTTTTTAGAGTATACGGGGTCGGGTAAAAAAGTTATGGAGCTATTTAAATATCGAAAAATCCAAGATGGCCGCCATATAAAAATCGAAAGTCTTGATTAGTAATCGAAAAACAAAACGCGATACTTTTTAGTATTTTCTAAACAGAGCTGTTAATCGACATAACTGCCATTATTGGACTGACGCAAACCCAAATCTTTTTCAGAAACTTTGCCCACAAAATCCTGAAAAATTAAAAGTCTTGGTTGTAGTGTACAGCGACTGTATCATTGGCCCCATTTTCTACTAGGAAATCTTACAGGGCAAATGTACTTGCCACTCTTAGAAGATGCTGTTTATTCCACAGTAACTAAAAACGTAAATCAAAATAACCATTATAATGCAAATGAGTTAAGCGTGTATTACACCAACAAATTCTTTGCAAATTTATTTATAAAGTTGCTTCTTAAAGTAACTTGACAAATGTAAAACCAAAACTTTAATGTCAAATTAATTGATGAGGAACTTCGTGAACTTCTTCACGAATTAGAAAGTGTTTTAATTTTCCGTAAACTTTGACGTGAATTCAGTAATGCCAACTCAACAAAATGCATAAATGTGAGGTTATAGTATTGGGTTTGTTTTAATTTATGATTATTGTTCTATAGTTTTATTTGGATTTTGGATTTCAACTTTATCAAAAATGTGTTCTGCTGAAAAAAAAAGTTTCTCTAATTCCATTTATAGATTGCAAAATTGGTATTAATAATTTGTTTTAAAATGTTAAAATTATTTCTAGATTGGCAAGGGTGAACTTTAGGGTTAAATGGTTAAAAAACTTTTGCAAAGTTCTAAACAAGTGTAAAATTAAATTGCGGCCTTAAAGAAATTCACAAATTAATTGATGAATAAATTCGCGAAAAATTATTGGTGTAATACCCGCTTTAAATTTTCAGCCTCCACACTATAACCTAGCTCTTCGTCAGTATCTGGACAAAACATTTCCTGGTAGATGCATTTTGTAAAGAGGAACTAAGTGGCCTATAAGGTCACCAGACTTAAATCCGCTAGACTTTTTTACCAGGTTATCTTAAAAGTAAAATTTACAGTACTTAGTCGGAATCCGTAATTGACTTATGCCAAAGGTTTATCGCTAAATGTTGACAAATTACTTTAAAAATACTTAGGAATGTGCCACGTTATTTTAAACAAAATCTTTACTACTGCATGGAAACTGGAGGCCAAACATCAAAAAAGATGCAATTTTAATCCTTATAATATAATATACTATTACTTCAAGGTTTTATTAAAGGGCTGTCACTTTAAAATAATAGCATTATTTAAAACAAAAACGCGAAGCGAAAAGCATTAAAATCCAAAGGGAGGAAATGCACTTTACTTTAGAGGTATGTTTATAATTTTTTCTACAACTTTTTATATAAATTTTCAAAATTTATCTTTAAATTTTGTGTTCTTTTATTAAATTGTGGTTTTAATTGTTTGGATAAACCCCTTTATTAAAAACTTGTGAAAATATAACTTTAAGGCCCCCACAGACCTCGTTTTTAAAGAGTTTTAATTGTTGCTATCAAAAGCGTCGATTAACATTGCCAGTTTGTGGGCGAAAACCGAACATAACACCGTCGGTAACAATTTCTGGACGCGCTAGAAATCTTAATCGCCGATTCGTCCGTCTTCATTTAAAAACAAAGTGTGTGGTGCAGAACATATTTAATCGTTATTTTTGTAACAAATAAATACGCTTTATATACGATTTTTGGTTAACGACTGCAGCTTTTGGCAATTAAGACGGTTTAAAATTAAATTGAGTGTGGGGAAATAAAAGTTTTAATCGTTCGACTGAGCAGTCCTAATCGGCGATTAAGAAGGATAAAAAGAACGATAGTCTGTGCGAGAGTCTGTGGGGCCCTAACGAAACATTTGAAATCACTTAAGACATCTAAGAGGCTGGCGTTGCCAAGGAACTTGTTTACAACTTAAGGATTAACGTTTTTATACAAATTGTCAAAATTATTTTTTAATTAAAAAAAACACAAATTTAAAAACTTATTTAAAAAATGAACTGCAGATTCTAAAATGTCTTGTCGAACATTTTAGAATCTTTTAAGTTAATATTATTAAATCTTGCCAATTAAATCTCGTGAAAGATACGAGAAAAAGTACGACTTTTTAAAAAAATGGATAAAGGAAAAATTTTTAATAAAAATAATAAAAATGAAATTCATCAAAAATTAATTGGCATGCTCGGCTGAAACGGGGAGGTAAAAATTTTACCTTCCAAGGGAAGGTAAAGTGCTGCCCTTATTCAGGGATTAAAAACGGTATTTTCTAAGAAGGTAGTAGAAAAAATAATAAACACACCATAACTTTTAATTTTCAGAAACTTCGGTGGTCAAAGGTATGTTTTGTAAAAGTACTGATCCAAATTTAAAACAATTAGAAGCCGTTAAAAAAAATATTAAAAAGTCTTTAAAATAAGGTATCATTTGACCTCTTATCCCATTTAAGATTTGAGGAGTGCGGGGATGCCCCTCCTAGGAGGTTAAAGTGACAGAATTGAAAATATTTACAAACGGTTTCCCAATCGAAAAAAATTGACTGGTCCTAGCTATTTTTTTGGCAGAAACTGTGCCAAATTAACGTTGTTTCATTTTCATCAGCCCACAGTGTACAGGTTGTCCCAAATTCAAGCCTAATCATTGGGATCTCGGAAACTTGAAGAGATTCGAGGTCGGTTAAATGGAGGCAAAATTTCGCAATTTCATGCTTATCAAAATGCCACCTTAAAGTTTAGACATTTTAAATACTTCCGGAACTTTTGGAAACAACCGAATATTTGCGATTTAATTTTTGTTTTTTTATGGTTCCATTTGAATAGAGATAACAAAATAAATTTTACATTTTAATTGCTACTTCTTTTGTTTATAAGACAGTGCTTTTAGATTTACACACCGACATTTCGTCTTTGAGCTGCCATCATGAACTTTTTTTTTTAAATACAGTCCTGGATTTTTTATTACAGACTTTATTGATTTCCTGGTAAGATCTTACCAAAAATCTATTCTCTGTCTCTCTAATACATAAGTTTTTTTTTAATAGAAATTGCCATTCATATAAATTTTTGAAGTGAGTGCAATACATCATAGCTTTTGGGACCTTAAAAGCTCCTAAAATCCGTAATAAAAAATCCAGGGCCGTATTAAAAAAAGCTAATGATTGCAGCTCAAAGACGAAACTTCGGTATGTAAATCTAATAGCACTGTCTTGTAGAACAGAAAAATGAACAATAAAAATGTAAAATGTATTTTGTTATATCTATTTAAATACAGTCAAAAAAATAAAAATGAAATTGCAAATATTCGGTCTTTTCCAAAAGTCTTCGGAAGTATTTAGGGTTGTTAAACTTTTAAGGTGGCATTTTGATCAGCATCAAATTGCGCAACTTTGCCTTGATTTATCCAACCTCGTATCTGTTTAAGTTTTCCAGATCTCAGTGATGATGCTCGAATTTGGGACACCCTGTACATTAGTTCTAAAACGGTTTTAATTACATTTTCTTAATTTCTAAATACTTGGTGTTGGCATGCATTTAAAAAAATTAAGTATTTTAAGTAAACAGGACAATGTGACCCAAATTAAGTAAGTTTACAGTTACTTTTTAAAATTTACAATATAAAAATGCCAACTCGCGAAGCTAAATAAATATACGCTGCACTAGAAATATGTCCTGTATATTTTCTTTTAAAAAATCCTAGAAAAATAGGACCAAAGTCCATTTTTCTAATGGATCTGGTGTATTCAAGCATTTGTTAATATTGAGGACTCACAGCGAGATCCTGAAAGCTATTCCATCAAGCAAAATTAACACGAAAAGCAAATGCATTTACCTTTGAAGTTTCAAATCCTAAGATTGCGTTTACTTTCATTAATAGTCCTGTATTGGTTTATCACAATTAAGTTGACTCAGTTGGCCTATAACTTAGTTTTTATTTAATTGAAAGTTTCCAGGGATTATCCTGAAATAACTAAAGTTTGTTTAGATTTCTAACTGACTCAAATAAGAAGAAGGTGTATACAGGGTGGTCCTTAAGTACGTTCCTATATTGAAAGGGGTTATTTTATAAACAATTTTAAGGAAAAAAGTTTATATGAACCTAGGGTAGCAAACGCTTCCTTTGCAAGATACAGGGTGTTAAAATTCTTAAAAAAAAATTATTTACTAGAAACATCTCAACCTAATTTATTCAAACTTGGTACATGATAACAACAACTTAAGCTCCACATTTTGCAGATATAAAAAATTTTTGGCACTCACTAGTGGCGTAGATAATAGAAGTCGGCAAAGGTTTTTTTTATGGAATCGATGGTACGCCACTGACTTTTATGATTGTGTCGACTTTTTTTAATGTCACAACTTAAAATACGCAAAAAACCTTTCCTGCTTTTTTTTATAAAATGAGCAAAGAAATAAAATACATCTTTACATTTTTATTTCATGTACCGGGTGTCCAAATAAGAAAGGACGCCGGCTGTATTTCAGAAAATGTTTATCGCACACCGTTGGGGAAAAAATATTTTTAGTAAAACCGGTCAAGAAAAATAGCTGGAAACTATTTTCAAGTTCCTTAAATGGCCGCTAGGGGGCGTAACTGCAATCTTGAATCTAAAAAAGTAATTTTTCTGTGAAATTTGCTATATTACCCTAACAAAAAAATACATGATTTTTTAAGTCGGGCATAATTTAAACCTTTTTTGTTTGACAATTTTTGCTGTATCTCTAAAAATAAAGTGGTGGGGGTATTAAAAGTTTTCCGTAAAGAACACATTGTATTTTTAAAACGGCTAAGCCGATTTTAACAAGCTTAGACTAGTTTACAAGACCTATTCTTGAGCTATAAATGTTATAATATTTGAAGTTTTGTTAGTTTCACATGTCACCGCTAGAGGGCTTTTTTTTCCATATTCCGACAGAAATGGTTAAATTTCTCAAAAAAATTAAATGCATTGGTATATATATTTTTTTTCATAAAAAGTAGCTAAATAATGCCTAAACAAGCTCGCGAAAACCGTATCTCGATATCTTGTTCCTTACCTAAAATTTAGGCCAAAGAAAATTTGATACGTCAATATCTCAAAAACTATAAAACCTACAAGAAATTTTATGGTACATTAATTATGTATTTTTACTAAACCTTTAATTAAGGTTTAATAATCTTTCTTTTAAATGCGATACTTTACGAGTTATAATAAAAAAATCAAATTCCAGGGGTATACCTTAAAAAAATCCTGAAAATTCGATTTATTGGTTATAACTCGTAAATTATTGCATTTAGACGACAAGATTATATTACTTAAATTAAAGGTTCCGTAAAAATACATAATTTATATTATATAAAATTTCTTGTAGCTTTAATAGTTTTTGAGATATTGGCGTATACAATTTTTTTTGGCCTAAATTTTAAGAACAGGATATCGAAATATGGTTTTTGCGGGCTTGTTTAAGCATCATTTAGCTACTTTTTCATGAAAAAAATCATATTAATGCATTCAATTTTTTTGAGAAAATTACCATTTCTGTCGGAATGTTGAAAAAAGCCCTCTAGCGGCGACATGTGAAACTAACAAAACTTTAAATATTATAAAATTTATAGCCCAAGAATATTTTTTTTTAACTATCCTACGCTTGTTAAAATGGGCTAAGCCGTTTTAAAGATACAGAGTGTTTTTTACGAAAACTTTTAAATACCCTCCACCACTTTATTTTTAGAGAAACAACAAAAATTGTCAATAAAAAAGGTACAAATTATGCTTGACTCTAAAGATCAGGTATTTTTTTGTTAGGTTAATATAGCAAAATTTACAGAAACATCACTTTTTTAGATTCAAGATTGCAGATAAGCCTCCTAGCGGCCATTTCAGAAACTTGAAAATAATTGCCAGTTATTTCTCTTGACTGCTTTTACAGAAAATATTTTTTCCCCAACGCTGTGCGATAAACATTCTCTGAGATACAGCCGGCGTCCTTTCTTATTTGGACACCCGGTACTTGCCACTCTAAGGAAATGCTGGTTATCCCGCATTAACTAAACCTGTAGAACAAAATAACCATTATAATGCAAATGAGTTAAATTTTCAGCTAGATGGTGCATCTCCGCACTTAAACCTCGCTGTTCGTCAGTATCTGGACGAAACATTTCTTGGTAGGTGGATTGGGCGAAGAGTGCCATTAAGTGGCCTGTAAGGTCACCAAATTTAAATCCACTAGACTTTTTTTTATAAGGTCATCTTAAAAGTAAAATTTACAATACTTAGCCGGAATCCCTATTTGACTTATGCCAACGGAACTCCAGAAATATTTAGGAATGTGCCACGTCATTTTAAACTAAATCTTTACTACTGCATGAAAACTAAAGGCCAACATTTGGGACATCTGCAGTAATAGGTGAGGTATTTTGAACAAAAAGTTGTAAGAAACTAGTTTTACTTGAGGGTTTTATTACAGGGCCGTCACTTTAAAAAATAGCATTATTTAAAACAAAAACGGTAAATAGTTATTTACATAACAAAAAAGGAAAGTGTCTTTTTTCCTCCCGCGGATAATTTGATGCACGACGCGAAGCCAAGGGCATTAAAATCCAAGGGAGAAAATGCACTCCACTCTAAAGGAGTGTATATAATTTTTCTACTACTCTTTATTCAAATTTTTAAAAAATATCTTTAAATTTTGTGTTCTATGATTAATTTGTGATTTTGAGTGTTTGGATAAACTCCTGTATAAAAATTTGTCAAACGATGATTTGAAATTACTTAAGACATCAAAGAGGCTGGCGTTGCCAAGATTGACGTTTTTAAACAAATTGTCAAAATTACTTTTTTATTTGAAAAAAAAATTAAAGACTTATTTAACAAAATAAACTGCAATCCACAAGACATTTTAAAATCTCTAAAGTTAATATCATTAAATCTTGCCAATTAGATATCGTAAAAGATACAAAAAAAGGTACGACTTTTTAAAAAATGGAAGGTGGAATTTTTTTTATTCAAAATGATAAAAATGAAATTCATCAAAAATTAATTGGCATGCTCGGCTGAAACAGGGAGGTAAAAATTTTACCTCCCTAGTTAAGGTAAAATGCTGCCCTTATTCAGGGGTTAAAAACGGTATTTTCTAAGAAGGTAGTAGAAAAAATAATAAACACACCATAACTTTTGATTTTCAGAAACTTTTGTGGTCAAAGGAATTTTTTGTAAAACTACTGATCCAAATTTAAAAAATTAGGATCTGTCAAAAACAGTATTAAACGGTCTTTAAAATGAGGTATCACTTGACCTTTTATTACATTTAAGATTCGAGGGGTGCTCCTCCTAGGAGGTTGAAGTGACAGAATTGAAAATATTTACAAACGGTTTCCCAATCGAAAAAAAAATTGACGGTTTCTCTCGATTTTTTTTAAATGGCAGAAACTGTGCTAAATTAACACTGTTTCGTTTTCATTGGCCCACACTGTACAGGTTGTCCCAAATTTAAGCCTCATCATTGGGATCTCGGAAACTTGAAGAGATACGAGGTCGGTTAAATGAAGGAAAAATTTTGCAATTTGATGCTGACCCACCTTCAAAAATAAGACATTGCGAATACTACCGGAACTTGTGGAAAACACCGAATATTTGCGATTTTATTTGTGTTGTGCATAATTCTATTATAAAAATAAATTTTACATTCTAATTGCCACTTTTGTTGTTTACAAGACAGTGTTATTAGATTTACACACCGACGTTTCGTCTTTTAGCTGTCATCATCAACTTTGTTTTTTAAAATACAGTCCTAGATTTTTTATTTCAGATTTCAAGAGCTTTTAAGGTCCCAAAAAACAATGATGTATGGCAATTATTAGATAAAATCATTTTATTGATTTCCTGGCAAGATCTTACCAAAAGTTTATTTTCCGTCTCTCTCTAACACATAAGTTTTTTTTATCAAAATTGCCATTGATATAAATTTTTTTAATAAGTGCGATACATCATTGCTTTTGAAACCTTAAAAGCTTTTAAAATCCGTAATAAAAAATGCAGGGCCCTATATAAAAAAAAACAAAGCTGATGATTGCAGCTCACAGACGAAACGTCTTGTAGAACAGAAAAAGTGGCAATAAAAAGGTAAGATTTATTCATCTATTTAAATAGAGTCATAAAAAAATAAAAATAAAATTGCAAATATTCTGTTTTTTTTTCCAAAAGTCTTCGAAAGTATTTCATATTTTTAAACTTTTAAGGTGTCATTTTAATCAGCGTCAAATTTTGCAACGTTGCCTTCATTTATCCGACCTTGTATCTCTTCAAGTTTTCGAGATCCCAGTGATGAGGCTCGAATTTGGGACACCCTATACATTAGTTTTAATACGGCTTTAATTACATTTTTTTATATTTTATTTATTTTTTTAGAAAATAATTGGTGTTGGCAGGCATTCTTAGAAATTAGTTATTCTTAGTAAACAGGACAATATGTCACACAAATTAAGTAAGTTTACAGTTACTTTTCAAAATTTACAATATAAAAATGCCAACTCGAGAAGCTAAATAAATATACGCTGCACTAGAAATATGTCCTTTATATTTTCTTTTAAAAAATCCTAGAAAAATAGGACCGAAGTCCATTTTCCTAATGGATCTGGTGTATTCAAGCATTTGTTAATATTGAGGACTCACAGCGAGATCCTGAAAGCTATTCCATCAAGCAAAATTAACACGAAAAGCAAATGCATTTACCTTTGAAGTTTCAAATCTTAAGATGGCATTTTTACAATAAAGTTGACTCAATTGGCCTATATCTTACTTTTTATTTAATTGAAAGTTTCCACGGATTATCCTGAAATAATTAAAGTTTGTTTAGGTTTTTAACTGACTCAAATAAGAAGAAGGTGTATACAGGGTGGTCGTTAAGTATGTTCCGATATTGAAGGGGGTTATTTTATAAACAATTTTAAGGAAAAAAGTTTATATAAGCCTAGGGTAGCAAACGCTTCCTTTGCAAGATACAGGGTGTTAAAATTCTTTAAAAAAATATTTTTTTATTTACTAGAAACATCTTAACCTAATTTAGTCAAACTTGGTACATGATAACAACACTTCAAGCTCCACATTTTGCAGATATTAAAAATTTTTGGCACTCACTAGTGGCGCAGATAATAGAAGTCGGCAAAGGTTTTTTTTATGGAATCGATGGTACGCCACTGACTTTTGAGATTGTGTCGACTTTTTTTAATGTCACAACTTAAAATACGCAAAAAACCTTTCCTGCTTTTTTTTATAAAATGAGCAAAGAAATAAAATCCATCTTTACATTTTTATTTCATGTACCGGGTGTCCAAATAAGAAAGGACGCCGGCTGTATTCCAGAAAATGTTTATCGCACAGCTTTGGGGAAAGAATATTTTTAGTAAAAGTGGTCAAGGGAAATAGCTGGAAACTATTTCCAAGTTCCTGAAATGGCCGCTAGGGGGCGTAACTGCAATCTTGAATTTAAAAAAGTAATGTTTCTGTGAATTTTGCTATATTACCCTAACAAAAAAATACATGATTTTTTAAGTCGGGCATAATTTAAACCCTTTTTGTTTTACAATTTTTGCTGTATCTCTAAAAATAAAGTGGTGGGGGTATTAAAAGGTTTCCGTAAAGAACACCTTGTATTTTCAAAACGGCTAATCCGATTTTAACAAGCTTAGACTAGTTTACAAGACCTATTCTTGAGCTATAAATGTTATAATATTTGAAGTTTTGTTAGTTTCACATGTCACCGCTAGGGTTTTTTTAAATTCCGACAGAAATTGTTAAATTTCTCAAAAAAATTGAATGCATTGGTATATTCTTTTTTTCAAAAAAGAGTAGCTAAATAATGCCTAAACAAGCTCGCGAAAACCGTATCTCGATATCTTGTTCCTTACCTAAAATTTAGGCCAAAGAAAATTTGATACGTCAATATCTCAAAAACTATAAAAACTACAAGAAATTTTATAGAACATTAAAGTAAAGATGTATTTTAACGAAACCTTTAATTTAGGTTTAATATTTTTTTTTGTGTAAATGCCATATTTTACGAGTTATAATTAAAAAATCGAATTCCGAGGGTATACCTTAAAAAAAACTGCTAATAATTCGATTCATTGATTTTAACTCGTAAAGTATTGCATTTAGGCAAAAATATTATATAACCTTAATTAAAGGTTTTGTAAAAATACATAATTTATGTCATATAAAATTTCTCGTAGCTTTTATAGTTTTTGAGATATTGACGTATAAAATTGTTTTTGGCTTAAATTTTAGGTAAGGAACAAGATATCGAGATATGGTTTTCGCGAGCTTGTTTAAGCATTATTTAGCTACTTTTTAATTTAAAAAAATCATACCAATGCATTTAATTTTTTTAAGACAATTAGCATTTTTGTCGGAATGTCGAAAAAAGCCGTCTAGCGGCGACATGTGAAACTAACAAAACTTAAAATATTGTAACATTTATAGCTCAAGAATAGCTCTTTTTAATCATTCTAAGCTTGTTAAAATCCGCTTAGTCGTTTTAAAAATACAGAGTGTTTTTTACGAAAACCTTTAAATACCCCCCACCACTTTATTTTTAGGGGTACAGCAAAAATTGTCTAAAAAAGGTCAAATTATTCTCGACTTTAAAGATCAGGTATTTTTTTCTTAGGTTAATATGGCAAAATTCAGAGAAACATCACTTTTTTAGATTCAAGATTGCAGTTACAACCCCTAGCGGCCATTTTAGAAACTTGAAAATAATTTCCAGCTATTTCTCTTGTCCACTTTTACCAAAAATATTTTTCCCCAACGCTGTGCGATAAACATTTTCTGAGATACAGCCGGCGTCCTTTCTTATTTGGACACCTGGTACAATTAATTGGGATGACTAAAATAAAAAACAAATTAAATATAAATATTTTTTTCTTTATTTTTAATTGAACTATATCTCGTACTTAAAACACGACGATTTTTCATCGACTTCTTAAGAAAATGGATTAAAAGGATAGACTTCATGTGGAAAAAATTAAATAACAGAAAATATTTGATGGACTTGCCAGTTATTGTTAATAAAAACCATTTTTTAGGGAAGTATATCAAAAATAGAAATAATGATTTTAAGATATTCATCTTTAAAGTTGAAAATCAAACTAACCCGATTCTCACTGTATTTTCCCTTTTTTTGGTCCTTTGCTTGGAAGATACTGGAGACGTAATCTTGGTCTGATTTTATCCCATTCATCTTTATATTTGCGATCGTTGTTGGGCTCGTTTGTTGCATCTGCCGCTAGCTGTAAACCATTCTTAAATTTAGTTTTGGACTTGTTCCTTTTCCAGTAAAAAAAAAGCCAAGAAATTTAAAATTATCAGCTGCGATTGTTTATTATACCTATTATATTATTTTCCCGATATTATTTACAACTTTTCGAAATAACTTCCGACAATAAGTGGACACAACAATATTTTGATTGACACTTTACATAACCAAAAATATAAAAAATAAATACTCATCGAAAACCAATTTTTTAAAAAAGTTTGTTGCACCACTGTTTGGAACCGTTTTTTTGTTTGGTTACCATGGAAACCCGAATATTTCCGGAAATATTTATCCTCAGAATATCCTGGGCGATTTAAATAAGGCACATATTTATGTCAAAATAATGATACATAAAATGGAAACAAGATTTTGCTCTAAAGATGAAAATAGGTTTGTTTTTAAGAAAAACACAAAATATTACATGGCTTTATTTTTGATATTCCAGTAATAGGCCAAGTCAATAAAAAACAAGAGTAAGGCATGTTTTTGCTGGAAACCCTTTAGAAAGATGTGCAGATATCAAGATATGCTGTCTTTCAAAAAGATGCAATTTTTTTTTTTAATATACTTTGTCAGTGTTGGTACATTTGTACCGAGTGTCCAAATAAGAAAAGACGCCGGCTGTATCATAGAAAATGATTATCGCACAGCGTTGGAAAAACATATTTTGAGTAAAAGTGGTCAAGAGAACTAGCTGGAAATTATTTTCAAGTTTCAATGGCCGCTAGGGGGCGTAAGTGCAAATTTGAATCTAAAAAACTGATTTTTCTGTTAATTTTGCTGTATTAACCTAACAAAAAAATACCTGATTTTAATAGTCGAGAATAATTTGAACCTTTTTGTTTGACAATTTTTGCTGTTTCTCTAAAAATAAAGTGGTGGGGGTATTTTAAGGTTTCCGTAAACAATCTGTATCTTTAAAACGGCTAAGCCGATCTTACCAAGTTTAGGCTAATTCACTAGAGCTTCTCTTGGGCTATAAATGTTATAATATTTGAAGTTTTATTAGTTTCACATGTCGCCGCTAGAGGGCTTTTTTCGATATTCCGACAAAAATGGTTAATTTTCTCAAAAAAATTAAATGCATTGGTATAGTTTTTTTTATAAAAAAGTAGACTAATAATGGCTAAACAAGCTCGCGAGAACCGTATTTCGATATCTGGTTCCTTATTTAAAATTTAGGCCTAAGAAAATTTTATACGTCAATATCTCAAAAAATATCAAACCTACAAAAAATTTAATAAAACATTAATTATAAAGTTTCACAAAACCTTTAATTTAAGTTATTTAATTATTTTGTCTAAATGCAATACTTTACGAGTTATAATAAAAAAATCGAATTCCAGGGGTATACCTTAAAAAAATCCTAAAAATTCAACTTATTGATTATAATTCCTAAAGTATTGCATTAAAGCGAAAATATTATATAACCTAAATTAAAGGTTTTGTAAAAATACATAGTTAATGTTTTATAAAATTTCTTGTAGGTTTTATATTTTTTATGATATTGACGTATAAAATTTTCTTTGGCCTAAATTTTAAGTAAGAAACAAGATATCGAGATACGGTTTTCGCGAGCTTGTTTAAGCATCATTTAGCTACTTAAAATAAATCATATCAATGCAATTAATTTTTGTCGGAATTTCGAAAAAAGCCCTTTAGCGGCGACATGTGAAACTAACAAACTTTAAATATTATAAAATTTATAGCCCAAGAAAAGCTCTTGTCAACTAGCCTAATCTTGTTAAAATCGGCTTAGCCATTGTGAAGATACAGAGTGTTTTGTACGAAAACCTTTAAAAACCCCCCACTTTATTTTTAGAGACACAGCAAAAATTTTCAAACAAAAAAGGTTCAAATTATCCTTGACTTTAAAAAACAGGTATTTTTTTGTTAGGTTAATATAGCAAAATTCACAAAAACATCACATTTTTAGATTCAAGATTGCAGTTACGCCCACTAGCGGCCATTTCAGAAACATGAAAATAATTTCTAGCTATTTCTCTTGACCACTTTTACCAAAAATATTTTTCCCCGACGTTGTGCGATAAACCTTTTTCTGAGAAACGTCGTCGTTCTTTCTTATTTGGACACCCGGTATTAATTTTGGACAATTAGATTTCTCTGAGGACCTCCATATTTGGCAAGGTAAAACTTTATGCTATGGTGAAACATTATGCCAAATTTTGTTAACATTCATTTAATACTTTTTGCACAATAATTTTAAAATTCAACTTCGTTTAAAAAAAATGCCAATTTTGCAAATTGGGTGGGGTAGGATAATTTAATAATATTGACAAAAAATGAAAAATCAGAGTAATATTGTTAAAGTTATAAAATAATTATTTAAAAGGGATTAAAATGTTTTAAACCTTTAAGGCATGAACTTGTTAGGTATGTATTTATTAGAAAGGCTTTACGAAACGAAAAATTTATACGACAATTATTTAAACATTTTTTTTTATTGTACAATGAAGACGAAAGTTCGAAACAATTTTTTAGTTAACAATTTTCTATTTTGTTGAAAAATTGACTTTTTCAACGAAAATAAGTTCTTTAAAGTGTTCTGAATACACAATATCTTTTTTTAAATATTTTAATTATTATTTAATACCCTAAAAACAATTATTTAGAGTAACGTACTCGGTTTTGACGCCGAGTGCGTAACCAAAAACGTCGCGCGGAGCCCATTTTCAGGGTTAAAATAAAATTCTAAATAATGCAAATGCGGAGAAGTTCGGGATTTGGGCCTTTTTTATTAAAAATATTCGCCTCTTCAAAGATCTTTTTTGCAATTTCCGCTATCTCTTATGGTTTTTGAGTTATCAACAAAAATCGAAGTGACTTTTTTTTCGTTTTTTGGTAATAACAATTGCAATTTTTATTGCAAATAATCCTCAATTCCGCGTCGAATGAGCTAGACTTAACTAGACTACTTTGTTTAAAGACTAGTTTGATCTCCTTCTACTATACAGATGTTTAACCACCAATGTTCATCGATCACTGCATAAGCTTGATAGTGTATTGTTCCTTATCTTACCGCTAGGTATATGTGGTTAGTATGAGAGATAATAATAATAATGTTCCCTTAAGTACGTTAACAATCCTCTGTCCGATTGCTTTAGTGAGTATGGATTTCAACAGGTGATAAATGATTGTTACTAACACAAATAAGGAGCCCTTCGATTAACCCTACGTTTGCCTCCAGCATCTGCTGCTTTGTCGTGGATTTGTGTATTGTACTGGCTAAACTAATTTCGGATTATCATTTGCTGCTTGTAAAGCCAGATGCAAATACTAGTAATAGGAATAAGATGCAACCAAAGTGTTCAGAAATAAAATATAAGTTGGGTCACTTGTTGTTGGCACTTTGAGTGCCTGCAAAATCATTGAGTATACCACCTAACTAAAATAGAAACAAAAACTCTGATACAAAACAGAGTGCAGAAGACATTTTACCTAACAACTTTTTTTTTTTTAAATATATTTGGTGGGTATTGTTCTTAAATGCTTTACTGGACTTTTTTTTTATATATAATATATATATATATATATATATATATATATATATATATATATATATATATATATTTTTTTTTATATATATATATCACTTTTTACACACAAACTCTCTTAAGTTACAATATATCCTAAAATAAAATAATTTTTTCAAGTTACTAGTTAAAAGCCTTAAAATTAGGTTTAATGTTTTTATAATTTGTAGCAACATGATACACAACGAAATTTAGACAATAAAACTAGTAATTTAAATATTTTATTTTTAATTCATTGGCTGTATTGACTGCAACATAAGGTCAAAATAAAAAATAAACCCACCGACTGCACAATTACTTTATTTATATAAAAAAAGTAATTTATTAAAAAACATATGCATATTTTTTTATTTACCCATTCTTGAACAGACAAATGTGCAACTCATTGCACTCTGAATTTTATAAATTAAGTTTATGTCCACGTAATAACTTTAATTTAAATCAAATATACCCATTATCATAATCATAATTGATCATAATTGTAATTCATTTATTTTTTCATTTATTTGGGCAAACTATAAGCAAATATTTCCAGATTACGTTGGGGTTTACTTTTAGTGCTACATATTGTAGACATTTACTCTGTTATAAAGTAGGTTTTTTTCTGTATTTGCTGTGAGTTGTGGTATTTTTATTTAAATATTGTCTACTGCATTACACTGCACCACAGCTGACGATAAAGAGCTTAAGATAAAGTTGCTCTGCACCTTTAAAGTATTTATATTTTAACCAGTGTAGATAGGGCCCCAGTGTCCTATTTGCCCCAGAGCCCTTGGTTACGTAGCCACGCCACTGCTTATCCTCCTCTGGTTCCTACATTAGTATTAAATCTTAGGGCTTTTATGAACTTTCTCAAAATTATTAATAAATTTAAAATGATAGAATCCGAGTAGTAGATAGAGCTATGCCGGTTCGACATTCAAAGTCCAATAAGATTAAAAGATCGATGGCTTAGTATGAAAACCTAGAAATATTTTAAGGTTTTTTTCCTACGAGCGTGCGGAAAAGTCAACTTTTCCGCACGCATTTGAGTGCGCAAAGTTGCACTTTTCCGCACGGCGTGCAACTTTTCTGCACACCGTGCGGAAAAGTAAAACTACTCTAAAATCTTACAGGTAAACAAGATTTATATGTATTTTAGTAATTGTAGGCTATTTCATGCAATATACGAAGCCATTGCAAGTTTTAGTTTATTCTCTTTTTTGTTTGTTACTTCGTAATTTTCAATATTTTAACTAAAACACAAAAAAACATTTTTTTAATTAGCCTGTATAATAATAATAAATGATTATGACAAGTCAAGCAACAATATGTAATCTTGGTGATTTTAACAATGTCAGATTTTTCTTCGTTTCCATATGAACAAGCAATTGCACAAATGAATTTCAATACAAACAAGCATTTTTAATGAAAAGGCGTCATAGTATCTTTTTTTAATAAAATAAAAATCCGACAAAAAAAATTATTTAAAATGAGTAGTTCCGATGGGAGCTACCAGATTCTATCCTGGATGCAGCAAATACCGTAAGTTTGATTTATTACCAGCAAAATCCGTGAAAAATATGAGAATCAATATAGTCATTTCGAAAACTGGTGCTCCACAAGGGACAAAAGTATTAAAGAAGAAGTGTTCGGCCATTTTGCGGATTTGCAAAAACAAATAAACCTAATACTTTATGGAGTAAGTACTCTATGTTAAAATGTGTCCTCAAAGTGAAAAAGGAACCTTGATTTAAGTTCATATTTCAAGCTAACATCACTACTTAAACACCAAAACGTGGGATACCGGCCAAAAATCAAAAACTTTCAGCAAAGAAGAAGTTTCAAGATTCATGAAAGAAGCACCTGATAATATTTACCTTCTAATAAAAGTTGCTACAATTTTTGGATTAGCCGGTGCTTGTAGGAGAGATGAACTTACAAAAATAATGATTGATGACATACAGGATAATGTATGTCATCAATCATAATCTTTGTAGTGTCCGATGAAACAAATAACGGACTTTATCTGCAATTGTACCGTAAATATGCAAATTTGCGAAAACCACATACCCCACACAGACGTTTTTTTGTTCAGTATAAACAAGGAGCATGCAGTACGCAATGTGTGGGAATAAATTCAATAGGTAAAATGCCTTCAGAAATTGCTGCATACCTAAAATTAAAAAATCCCGAAGAGTACACTGGACATAGTTTTCGTCGATCCTCTGCGACTATGTTAGCGGATTCTGGAGAAGGAATTACCAATGTCAAGCGACTTGGGAGCTGGAAATCAACGGCTGTAGCTGAGAGCTACATTGATGAATCCACAAATCAGAAAAAGGATATGTTGAATAAAATATTGACCATGAACAACTCCCCTCCTGAGCTAAGTCAACCTTCATCAAGCCGTACAATAAGCGCTTCCATAA